>JABXNX010000660.1:0-14915 GCA_014843695.1 Archivesica marissinica | reverse complement strand
CGACCTAAGAAGGGAACGTTAGCTTCTAAAGTAATCAGAATCTGGGTATAATTTGGACGTCCACAATCTATAATTTGTATACAATATATATATATAATATTCCTACAAATACAACAAAGGCGCGCGTAAATTTACATTTTTATTATACGTACATTATTTTATAACGTAGTTGCATACAACGGTTGTACATATATTTGTAATATTTCGATAAGTCTATCCGCGCCCTCCGCGGCTTCTCTCCTCAACTGTCTATATCTAAGCCACCATTCCAAGTCATTAATTAAAGACATTGTCACGCACACGAGTCCAAACATGTCTAACGTCTAACAAACAAATTAGCTCCAGTAACGCTGTTTGGTCCGAATGATGAATTTTTGTTAGTTTGCTGTCCATCTAACGCAAACGCTCCGTGGCCTCGTGAGGGAGCCTGTGTACCAAATCCAGTATTGTGTCCAAATGTAACTGACGCTTTCTTACTGGCCGGGATAAATCCGGGAGCGAACGGGCCGGTATCTCCATTTTTGTAGCCAGTCATTTTCAAGTATATACACGCCGGAGACCATTTTTCGTGTTCTTCCCAAGGCTGATCCGAGGGTTCCCACGACATCACCTTCACGCCGCAAGAGAAACAGGTAACTTTATCCGCGCTTCCGGTATAATAGAAGCCCGCTTTAGCCAAAGACATTTTATTCGGTTGGATCTGCTTCGACCAGTGTTCAAAACTCTGTAGTCGATCTTCGTACAACATCATCTCAGACACGGAAAACTGAGACACTTTGGTTGAATCGCTCTGATCGATAATGTTCATGTTGATGGTTAGCCACTGACTTCGGAAGTGCGGTGTTATCGAAAAACGGCCCACTTATATACAACTTCAACGTTTGCGATTGGTTGTTATTTTTAGAACTTGTAGCCGATTGGTTGCTATTTTTACGAGTTCATACCGGCGTTATTTACCAGTTTACAAAGTCATTCGGGTTACATTCAGGACACTGCGCCGCTCCTAATTGGTTCATGTGATCGCTGCTTAGGGCGCACGGTATCACAGCGTCCAATTCGGGTAACGCCTTTCCAATCTCGGGTATCAGTTCCTTCAATCGTTTATATTCAAAGGGCCTTAAGCATAGCCCCTTTTTTGTAGGCACCACCTCCGTCTCGGGCTTCCAGTACTGTCTGATATCCACGCACACTTTCCCCTCCTTCGCGGTAATGTTTACGTTTCCGCCCAAATGCGTTTCAAACGTTTCTCTGTTCTCTAAGGCCTTGTCCACAAACTCTATCTGATCAACCAAGTTCTTCCATCGCATCAAGGTTAAACTAATGCCCTTTTTCGTCGGTTTTGCTATCGTTCTCATCCCATTGTCTCGTAATGTCTGGAACTCGGGAAGCTCCCACCTTCCATTCGTTCACCCTTAACGTAAGACGAGCCGTTGAACACGACCAAGACTTAGTTACATCTAGTATGGTTGGTGATGTTCGAGAGTAAGAGAACTTAAATGACGCTAAACTAAGTCATACGCCAGTCTGTTTACTATGATTGTTGAAGTCCAGTCTAATTGTGGTTCGATTTTAATGAAGCGGACGTATAGCCATTTATAGAAACGTTACGCGCGCGATGTATAGATGCGGTTCGTTCCCATTGGGTGATCTATTTAGTAATCACTCATTGGTCGGTGCAATCGGGTATGTAGTAATAACGTAGTGTAGTCGCTTCGTTTTCTTATACACCACTTTCACTCTGTTACTGTACCGATCGGTATATCCCAGTATACCGATGTCGTAAAAGAACGTTTTTGTCAGTTCAGTTCGTTTCCCGTTTTGCTTAACTTCATCCGGCTTATCCAGGCATTTTTGTACGCAATCGTACATGAGTCGCCCGTTAAGAAACACGGAGGTGTCGAAATCGTACACATTCAAGTGTTTTTCGACCGCGTGGGTCGAAAGTATAAACGGTGTTTTCATCTTCACGCCTATGGTAAAATGGTTCGTCTCGAGACGGAACGAACGTATTTGTACTCGATTATTTTACGTCATGGTGGCTAACAATATAAGGGCGATACGTCATCAGGTGACTAAAAATAAACGCGCACGCGTTTGACCTACTTTATATTACCGTATATGCAAATGAGTTACTATAAAGCGTATTCAAAATGGCGCCCGTTTGTTTACCATTCAAAGAGCTGCATGTACTATTGAGGATGCTATTTACGAGATATACCTCTCTGTCCCACTTGTCAGCTAATTTGTTGGTACCCTTTAAACCAACTTTCCTGACAAGTACCTGGTCCCCAACATCTACACGAGTGTAACGAACACGATGGTCATAATAGTCTTTGTTGCGACTGGCACTTTTACTGGCTTCTTCAGCTGCTGCACGATATGCAAACTGAAGACGCTGCTGAAGCTTGGATGCGAAGGAGGAGTTGTTGCCGGCTTGTTCCTCCGAAGGATCAGTTCCTAGATATGCATCTACTGACAGTCGTGGGTGCCAACCGAACAAAAGAAAATGAGGAGCGTATCCTGTGGCATCATTCTTTGTCGCGTTGTACGCTTGTACAAAGGCGCAATATAGGATTTCCAATCCTGTTTCTGGTGGTCTTCCAATGTACCAAGCATCTTCAATACTGTCTGATTGAAGTGTTCTGCTTGGCCATTCCCCATAGGATGGTACGGAGTTGTTCGGGTCTTCCGGATTCCTGTCAAGTTGCAGAGTTCCTGAATGGTCCTGCTAACAAAGTTACGGCCTTGATCACTGTACAATTGCTCAGGAAATCCTAATACCGGAAGAAACCTTCATATAGGGCCTTTGCTGTAGTCTGAGCAGTCTGGTTACGACATGGAATTGCCTGAGAAAACCTAGTAAAATGGTCTACGATAACCAAAATGTTTTCAATTCCGCCTTTGCTGGGTTCGAGTTTTAAAAAAATCTATACTAACAAGTTCCATTGGTCTTGTTGTAGCAAAACGGTCTGTTGGCTGGTGTCTTACGACGGATACATCTATCACAATGCTCAATCGAATGGTTGAGGTCCTTTTCCAGTCCAGGCCAATATAAACGTTGTTTGGCCAACCATAATGATTTTTCCTTTCCTTGATGACCTGCATCATTATGAATACCACGAATAGCAAAGTTTCTGTAACAATCTGGTAGTACTAGTTGTTTTAACAGTTGGCCATCTAGAGAAGTGGTCCTGTACAGAATGTCGTCCTCTATTTTAAGGTTCTTGCATTCTCTGAATAATATCTGTTCAGGTAAAGGTTCAAACTTGGTATTCCTCCCTCCCCGGAGAGAACCATTTATCATGAGGTCGATAGCTCTAGCAATACAAGGATCCTTAGAGTGTTCAGATTTCCAGTCAATATTGGATATGTGTTCAGATACTAGCTTTTCCTCATTGGCCATACGAGGAGCTGCAGCATCCGAAACACAATCGATTGCAGATAATGGCAGATAATGGCAGCTTGGTAAATAGCTTTTATCTCTTCCTGGAAAATGTATCTACGTGACAGTCCATCTGCATCTGCATTGGATTTCCCGGGACGATAATCTACAACAAAACTGTAGTTAGACAACTCGGCTAACCAACGATGCTGTGGCGTCCAACTTAGCCGTTGTATTGACGTACGTCAATGGGTTATTATCGGTCTTGACAACAAAATCATGACCGTACAAATAATCCTTAAATTTGTCGGTGACGCACCACTTTAAAGCTAACAATTCCAACTTGTGAGCTGGATAGTTCCTCTCGCTCGGTCGAAGATTTCGACTAGCGTATGCAATGACTCGTTCCTGCAGGAGTACTGCACCTAGCCCTAAAGAGCTTGCATCCGTGTGGATAAGAAATGGCAGAGAATAGTCAGCATACCCCAAAATTGGTGGTGATATGAGTTTCTCTTTGATAGTATCAAATGCCATTTGCTGACTTTCTTCCCAAACCCATGAGGTTGGAGAATTTGATTTCTTCGATTTCTTGGATTTGGTAGTAAATCCATGCCTCTAAAAGTTTGTTTAAAGGCTGCACGATTTGTGCGTACCCTTTCACAAATTTTCTGTAATAGCCTGTAAACCCGAGCCATTGCCGAAGTGTCTTAACATTGTGTGGAACTGGCCAATCCTTAACGGCCGACACTTTCCCCGGATCCGTTGAAATGCCTTGGTCTGAAATGATGTGACCTAGCTAAGACACGGATGTCTTGAAAAATTCACATTTAGATGGCTTCAATGTCAGGCTGTGTTGATCAAGACGTTTGAATACAGACTAAATCCGTCTATATGTTCTTCGAAAGTTGAAGAAAATGTCATCAAGAATGATTAGACATTCTTGCAAATGCATGTCACCCATGCACTTCTCCATAAGACGTTGAAATGTGGCTGGGGCATTCGTAAGTCCAAATCCGATTATATTCCACTCGTAGAATCCAAGAGGTCCTACGCTGAAGGCGGTCTTCGGTTTGTCGTCTTCTTCAACTTCAACCTGCCAATATGCAGAGTGCAAATCCAGTTTCGAAAATAACTTTGCTGAAGAAAGAACATCAATTGTGTCGTCAAATCTGGGAAGCATAAAAGCATCTTTCTGTGTCTTGTTGTTAAGCCGACGCCAATCAACACAAAACCGAAGAGCTCCGGAAGATTTACGAATTAGCACGATGTTAGAACTGTACAGTGATTCTGACTCCCGTATAACATCAGCATCCAGCATTTCCTTTAGGTGTTGTCGGACTTCCTCAAATAAAGCTGGAGCAATACGTCTGTATGGATCTTTAAATGGAATATCATCATCCAGAACAATCTTGTGTTTGACTAGATCCGTCTTTCCAAGATCATTGGTACTGGAAGAAAATACGTGCTTCCACTTCCCAAGAATTTGGTTGAATCTAAGAATCTGTTCGGATGTTAAATTAGATGAGTCCACTGTAACGCCAAGATCCTCAAGAGACGCATCTGAAGAATTGCTACGAGACATAAAAGATGAAATATCATCGACAACTTTGGCTCCTGTAACTTCGCAAAGTTTAACCTTTGGTTTGAAAGTCAAAGTAGTTGCAGACATGTTACAAATACGGACTGGAAATTTCACTGTATTAGTATTCTGCAGTTTTACTATGCGTGGACAGACGGTGTAATTTAACACTGTATCCGGTGTTTCGGTTACCACTGAGGAAATACTGCAATCAAAATTCCGTACTAAGCCGTTAATAGTGACGGTTTCAAAAGGTGGAACCTCAATGGTTTTCCTCCCACATGCCGTAATAGAGAAACTTCTGGTGTCTAGGCTATCCATGAAAGTTTTCCATTCGTAGGAGATCTCTCCAGCACGAATATCACACTGGGAGATAAATGTCTTGCATCGCCTGAGAACATTCGTACCAATAATAACAGGGCACGAAGAATTAAAAACAGTGTCATCAATGACTAATACAGGCACATCAATATTAAAAGAAGCTAAAAACGGAATTGAAATGTTGGCTTCAAAATAGCTAAGGTATTTCAAACATATGCCATCAGCCATCGAACGTTGCAGACCGAGATTGTCTAGAGACAAAAGAGATACACTGGGGTTTAAACTCTTAAAAGCAGATAAACTTGTGGTGGTGACCATCGAACATGAATCTAATAAACATTTAAATTCAATGTTGTTGATGGTGACTTTATGTTCATTAGGTGAACCAATAAGTCGATCAAACAAATTGTTCTCAGGCTTAGCATCTTGCTGGGCGTTGTACTTTTCACCTGCCTCTGGTTTGCCCGTCACAGAAGCGGTTTCTAGTGTTCCGCCTGTGGGTATCACCGATTGCCCACAGCCCGGTTACTATAGTACCCACCACGACCCCGGTGATATCCTCGACCAGAGCCTGAGTGTCGGGACGGGTAATCATTCATGTGATTCTGATCACCACTGAAGTTTTGGCTAAAACTGGGTGTGCTTCTACCTCGCCCTCTAAATGGTTGGTTATATCTGGATCCCTGTAGATGTTGGGACGATTGCTGACTGTCCAGCTTCTTCAATATCAAGTCAAATATGCTGTTCAACTTTGAATCTATCTGATTGTCCCAATTGTCGAGCTTACTCTCCAATGAAGTCATTATGTTAGTAAGAGTAGCGATCTCACCATCAGCAGTTACTGGATGGTGCTGAACCTTCTTACTTGAATTAAACTGACTAACAGGATGGCTGATTTCAGTCTCGACTTGTCTGATTTCCCGGAGTAATGTGCTATAGTCAACTACATTATCATATTTGTGCCGGGTTTGCAACTTGAGGGATTCAGAAAATAGACCGGTCCAAAACGTATGTCGAAGAAGATCATTCTTGGCAATACCTGGAATTTGTCCCTTGTCAATGACAGTTTGAAGAAACGTTTCCAACCTCCAGGCATATGTAATTACCGATTCATCAATTGCTCTTTAGAAGAAGCGTTTGAATACATTGCTTCCAATTTAATTACAATATCTTGGGTAGTTGCATTCTTTCCCAACGGTATGGTTAATAATCTGGCTGACCCGCGAAGTGATGATCTTACAATCTGTAAAATTTGGTGTGGGCTCAGCTCTGGGTTTGCCAAAACACAATCCACCTCATATCGCCAAACTATATATGGCACCTCTCCTTCCACCACTGGTTCATCTCCAGAGAGACAAGGAACTTTGGGTAAAAATGGGTGGATAGGAGGGTTAGGTAAACAAGATAGGCCTAGGGGGTACGGAGTACTACTTATAGGTGGTACAAGTGGAGTACTTGCCTCTAAAGGCACCTCATAAGCACTCGCCCCTGAAAACGTTGCAGACAACCTCGGTGGTTCATAAGATGACTTATGTAAACCATAGCAACTAATGGTCTTGCCCCTGTTTGCATCTGCAATAATTTCTCGGTCAAACACATTTGTGTAGGAGTTGGTACAGCTGGTGGGCTAGTAGGACTTGAAGATTTTGGAACCAGATCAAATTTCTGCTGTATAAGAGCAAACATCTCCTCCATAGTTGTCGGTATTTGGGAATCTGAAGTGCCGGGTACTTTGGGATCCGACATGATGTATGCAGTATATAGGTCACAAAAACAAAAAATTCCCAAGAACACAATATTCAAACAAAATATACACGTTCCCAAAAATGCTTCACGGCTCGTATAAGTCACGAAAGGTTACGCGAATACGTATACGCGAATAAGTGTACACATACCGCAAACGAAAATAAACCGCATAAAAATGTATGCATATACAAACAAATATTATGAGTGTTCACAAAACAATATTGGGAACTCCAGTAACTGAAATACCAATATATATCTAGATAATCAGCAACCGCCTGCTAAATTTAACTAATAGCGTAAGAACTTATTATCTAACACCATTAAATATAATTCTGCACACATTAATTTTATTTGTAATTAAATATACAACAACAACAACAACAACAACAACATTTATTGCATTAAGACATCAGCTGATGCTTATAGCATAATTGTACAGATAAAATACATATACATGTATTGTGAAAAAGTGAAAACATGAAAACATGGTTTATTAATGGAGTAGTTTCGGAGAAGCGTGTACGTATGAACTTTGAAAAGGATAATTTGAAAGCAATATATATAAATATAAGTAATTTCTAACTATGGCTATATCTGAAAAAGAAAATTCAATATATTAATTGGATTACTAATCCAATGTCACATGACCAAAAATCAACCACTGGGTCAAATAACCTGTAATTATGTCAACTGTACAATCTTACACAATAGATCAATTGTAGTACTGGTCACTACGTCTGTCTAGATAAACACTAGTAGTCACACCTGTTGATTTCAAAGATATAGTTAGACAATATTACCGTAGTTATACTATACAATAACTAAAGCAATTGTTGAACAAAATCCTGAAATGAAATGATTTAATATACAGAATACTAATCACATCTGCTGCAAATGTTCACTAAATGATATACACCTGAAAAGTATTCAATTCAAACACAGTAAGTATGCCATCGTTTATACACAATTCAAACACAGTATGCCATCGTTTATACACAATTCAAACACAGTATGCCATCGTTTATACACAATTCAAGCACAAATAGGGCATTTCTTTGCAACGATTGGGGTATTTGTATATATATTATGTTATGTTATATTTCGGGTTTTACGCCTGCATCAGCACCATTTCAGCACCATTTCGGGCTATATCGCCGGCGGACAGATTACCTAACAACACCTTTCCTGGGCAGGCTCCAGCGGTTAACCAGTACTTGGGTGCACCAACCTCCGTAAGATACTGCCAACTTGTTCATATAAATGAGACACGGCCTGAGCGGGGCTCGAACCCGTGACCATCAGTGATGCTAGGTTACAGTGGTATACAAGTCAGCGACCTTAACCACTCGACCACGGAGGCGGACTATTTGTATATATAAGGATATGTTTAAAACAGAGCGTTAGCAAGCATAGAAAACATATAGAAGAATAATAACGACACAAACACAAAACAATACTCACAGTGGCATCAGATCTCGATGCAATGTTGCCGGAAACAGTAAATGTGTATTTAGTGCAATTAAAGTGATAACATGCAGGGTATTTGTGAAAGAAGTCAATATACTTGAAAACACCAATAACAACTGTGAACCGAGCTTTTACCGTCGGTTACAGTACAAGTTTCAACAATACACAGCAATACCGTGTGTCATAATAAATATGGTACTCAAAAACCTTGGTATACTGTACCCAAGTAGATAAATTGATTCTGATCAGAAGTAATTCAATACTAAAGTCTATATATGATTATTTTGCACAACTAAATGCAGAAATACACAACCAATATAAACAATGGCGAATTAGTACAACTTAAACACCAAGATGTACATATAAACTACTGATTTACACATTAACACAACTTAATTTACCTCAGATTATTTAATTCACTAATAAAACAGAAAAAATCTTGAAATTACTAACGTAAACAAATAAATGATCTCACGAACCTAATGATTCTGATTGAAACAAAAGATTATCGTTAATTACCAGACATACTCAGTAATATCGATCGGTGATAGTGTCTCAATTGAAACACGGATGTAGAACCTGCCTAACAGTGTAACTAGCGAAACATGTCTCTGAACCGAGTCCTGTAAAGTGGTCTAACTTGAGATTAGGTATTTTAGCACACGATTTAAATTTTACTATGTAAAATGTACAATGGAATTGCAACGCAATATATAAACTCAACAAGGAAAATAAGCACTGACAATGTTTCACTTACGGTTGTATCCTAAATATATACAATCAATTAATTCATCCATTAAATGATACACTGTTACACATAATATCTTTACACACACAGGTAAAACACAAACTCCTCCGCGACGAATTCACACACATCCGCAGAACACATCCAGCGTAGGCTATTTGGTTGCATAATCGAAATTTAATACTAATTTCCCGTAGATGCTAATAACACTTGTAGATTATGTTAAAACACTTGAAGATTTTACTACACACTTGTAGATTTTACACATATGACACATCACAAGAGTTGATTATTTCTCACGAGAAATGACGGACATTCCAGCGTCCTGGAAGCCGTGAAGATACGTCTACGTAACTGTAGATTGATCCCGGTTTCTCCTGCCACCGAATCGCCGATTCTGGTCCGATATCATGATACGTTTCCTTGACGGGGAGCCATTTGTCACCGGGTCGTCATGGAATAAATAAATAAACCAAACCCATATCCGAGAATCCACCCGGAAAATATCACAGCCGCTATCACATATTTCATTTCATATTATAAATACATTAGCTTAATACTAAATGGTTTCTTACCAGATCAGAGGTAAATCTAAACAAAGATATATACACAAATTCAGTCTGACATTGTTGCAAAACAATGTCGATGTATACATACGGCTTGACTTCTGTTTTTGCAGTGCGCGGATTATTAGAAAGGGCGGCAAAACGGGTTTAGTTGGGGTTAATAGTGGATTAGTGATTTGACCTCTCATACGTCATTCTCCCATAGTACTCAGACATAATTACATGACGTTACACCACAATAGACTGGACACACATGGGTAACTGTCATAGAAGAGGAAGCAACAGCTACCGTACATATACAGATAAGAGAGCATTGCTTGCAATACAATAATAATACACAATATATGTGACCAGCCATACCAAAATCAGTCTTAAGTCTAAAAACTCAGAATATGAGTTAACAGCACCATCTGATAGATAATTTCATAAGCTTTCCAAACATATAAGAACCATTCTTATAACTTTTTCCATTCAGTTATGTGCATTTGAATAATGTGCGTCTTGAGAATCAATAGCGGTCAAAATCGCAGTCAAAGACTTGCAAGAATATCGTCCGATTCTTCCAAAAATAATGGCTACGGTGGAATCAAAACATCATAGCAACCAGTATGTTCTCGTACACATACATAGTCATGTTGGGTATCATATTAAAGATAAATGGCCATATATTGTAATGAAGTAAACGCTGAAACACATGTCCTTCTTAAATTTTATAATTATGTAATAAGTACAGGTAAATATTACAGCACTAAGCGACATAATGCACAATACAACAGGTCTTTTGCAATTGATTGTTAAATTGAACTTGGTGAGTAGTATCATTAACATAACACAATATATGGCTCTGCATCATGCTACATATAAATAGATATCACTTAAACATTGTTCCTCTTACATTTTTCATGATTATGTAATAAGTACAGGTGATTATTGGCATACCTTAAGAAATTACAGCGCTAAACAACAAAATTTCCAACCGAACATGTAAATTGTTTCACTAACCAAACAGATATATATATCTAACCAAACAGATATATATATATACAGCTATGTTCATCATTTAAACAGTGACATCATTTCTTATTTATAGTGATTTACAGGTGATTATTTGACACACCTGAGGAATATCCAAAGTAAATCCACTACTGCCTGTGATAAATTGCTGTACATTTCATGCATATTAATTATGTATCCTGCTGAGATATTTGGACACACATTGTATATTGTATTAATTATTAATCCAGAGTACTTTTCACATCATAACATTATTATATGTACATGTAATAAGCATACAAATAGCCTTTGCATGACAAAATGTACATGACCTGCTGCACGGTAAAGTGCCCATTTCTAGTAAAATATATGTACAATGCTATTTTTTAAAATCTATTTATAAAATCACACTGAAATGATGTTTTTCATAAAGGTATTCCATAAAACTAACTGTGCAAATGAAAGAATTACATTAAATTTCGAAAATAAAATTTACAGCTGGCATAATGTCATCCAAAAATGACCAAAAATAGGTGTAATGCGTTAGCATCTAAATTTTTACCTTATGTTAAAAGCTTCTGATGAGATTATCATTAATCTATCATGATTTGTCATTTCAGTTTACAAAACAAAATTTATCCAGCTTTAATTTGATGTATAACACTTTGTATTTTCCTAGTTACAAAATAATTTTATTTTGATATAAACAAAAGTGGTGCTGATGTAATGCCTGTAAATTTTGAAAACACTAAATGTTATAAAATGACAATAAAATAAATATCAGAACTTATTTGGTATGTTTTATAGTACATAAATTAGTAAAACTAATATGAGTATTCACCTGTGAAGTTATAGAAAGATATTACAACCAAAATGTAGTCAGAGTGTGACAGACATTACAGATTATTCGTAACAGACTGTTTTTGGACATTAAAAATGACTACTATATTGTCCTGCAGCTAGAATATCTACAAAGACATGGAGATTGCTACATGTACTCTGAAAAGTCAGAATAATCCTGGCAGGGTACTTCTGACATTATCTGCAAATTACAGAAACCTGAAATTCATGCAACTTCTTCTCGGATAAAATGCAAACTTAATGTCACAGACAGAAATATTGCCTAGCAATGAAGTGAACTGACTGAAAGCTGCTAACTCCCAAAGTGTGAATAGACTTGTGATCAGCCATCCCTTCTCCCCACTGTAAATAGGCATATTAATTATAGACTGCTGAACCCCGAGCGAAAATAGAAATGTGGATTAAATAACGGTAACTGTTGTGGGTGGGTTTTACATTTATGTATCTTTGCTACCGGTTGCCCATTTGAGCGATGCCTCCTGAAGAGATTAGTCATTTTAGATTTGTGGAGGATAGTGCAATGATACAGACAGAGGCCCATTCCAGAGTATCCTCTGGTTCTTTTACGTGCACAGTGTAGATCACCAACATGATACCTTGGTTTACGGTCCCATCTGAAAGACTTAATTTTATTAGGGTCAGACAGGGGATCGAACCTGCAATCCATGGATTACCAGTCCAGCGTGTTAACCACTGGACTACAGATCCAACTGTTGCTGACCTGTACCCCAAATGGATTATATACTGCTTATTCCCCAAAAGATATGTGGATTACAAACTGTGAATTTCCCTTTAGTGTAAATACATGTTGATTGAATACTGTGAATCAGGCATGTGTAGTATAGACCATTGACCTCTTAATGAATAGACATGTGGATTGTAGATTCCCCCCTCTCAATTAAATAGACAAGTGGATTACCCCCAAGAGTGAATAGACATAACTATATAGAATCCTGAATCCCCTGATCTCCTTAGTGTAAATAAGCATGTGGATTGCTACTAATGTATATTGTCCCCAAACCCGTATAATTTGATAGACATGTGGATTATCCCCTAGTATGAATAGACATGTGGATTACCGCCTAAAGTGAATAGACATGTATATGGATTAAAGTATTGTGATATTAGTGTTAAAGTACAATTTATTCAAACAAAATGAAGAACATCTTTAAAATTATACTGAAACTGTTCTATTTGATGGAAAAATGCACTTAATTGTCTAACTGGTTGAAATTTTGAAAGAATGCTCAAAAACTATTTTTGTGTAATGTCCGTCACATTTTTGCAAGTGTTGTTTATTTATTATGAAAGTCAAACTACATGTAGGAGAATGGAATATTCCATGTCAGCTATACAAATGTATGTATTTAGGGGTACAAGTGTTATAAAATCAATAGTTATCCTGAAATAAATGTGCCACATAATGACATTCCTGATGAGACAGCTCATTTTGAGCCACGGTCATGGTTACTCACTGTCCGAATTTACGAGTTTCGATCCTACATATGTACATGTTGTTTGATCTGGTTCAGAGTGTTTACAAAGTGCCAAATAAGAGTGATGCTTTACAAAAACAATAACAAAGACCTTTTATTCAGTCATTATTGCCATACATGTACATCATTCATTCACTTGGCATTAATTAGCAAAAGACAAATTTCAAAACGATCATAAAAACACAGGATCACCAATAATGTAATTAATTTAGTCAAACACGACTAGAACACAGTCCACTCACTAGTCACTGTCGTCACGAGCTTGTTTCCTGTTAGCGGGTCTACGGGGTCCAGTACTAGGGTCTGGACACACAATGTCTCTTACATCCTCGCCTGCAAATGGTCGAATCTTATTGAAGAGGTAGGAGGCTCTGGCAGTGTCCAAAGGATGCATGTGGATGGGAGCTGGTCGGTCAGGACTAGGTACATCTTCGGGGCATTTCAAGAGCTGAAACTGCGATTCTGGGCTATCTGAGTACTTCTTGAAATAGACTACTCCCGGATTATTCGAGTCAAACCGGAAATGTTGATATGACTTGATGCCATGCATGGGGCGGAAATATGGCTCCAGAAATGTCTGCCAATCTCTGGTAGGCACGATCTGCGTACCATTCTCGGTTCCAACCAGCTGAGGGATATTCGCTCCAGTGACGGTACTGTTGCGAACGACAGACTCCATGTCGGCGAGACAGGAAACGGGTGTTTTACGATATTTCTGCTTCAGTAATCCGAAACACCAATCTGGTGCAAATTTCGTGTGTCCTATGATGAGGAAGTGAATTGCTATGTTTGAGTGTCTGTGGTGCAACGTGCGCCAACAGAGATACCATAACATGAATCGGTTCTTATTTTGGCCGGAGCAATTATCTGCATGCAAATGAACGTCTTCCTCTCCGAGGCCGTAGTTTGAAAAAAATATCTAGGTAGCTTATTACACTGTTTGAACCTTTACTAACACTAGACCCTTCGTCTATTAAGAAGTTTACTTGTTTAAGGATACCTTCACAACACACTCCAAATATGGCACATTTCCTAGGGGTAAGGAAGTAAATAGGGCCTGGTTGTATTTGGGTATAAGGGTCATTTGGATAAAATACTTGTTGTGCGAAATCAAAACTGTAATGTGCTGTGAGTGTTCTGGAATTATCTGTGTTGTTGCCGAGATCAAGTCCATTTGCCGTAACTACATCTTTGAAGTCTGCAACAAGGGAATTGTAGTAGCTCCTCTCCAGCTTCACTACATGTAAATGGTCCTCCTGTTCTCGCAAGGTCTCAGACTTCTCCTCCTCTGTCAGATTCGCCGACCTGAAACAGCATTAACAGTATAATAACACTAGATATGTCAGTATGTAAGAGCTTACGGAATACCAAGCATGAACGTGTCAATCCGGCGTCAGTACAATAGGCCTTGTACTGTGAAAGTCTGGAAAGGAATATTGGGAATTTGCATGCATGATCTACGTCCGTGACCTTGAAAAGTAGGTCAGATAGACATAGATTTGTTTTGTGGCACTCCTGTGGTCATGAAAAATGCATTCAGCAAGTATTGGTATGTAGGCAAAGGAAAGTGTAACGAACAGACAGACAAGGTGAATCCAGCAAAGTAGAAAGTAGGTCACAAGCACACATGGGTGGGTTGTTGTCCGAGATCCATGTTGGATGATGTAGCCAAGTATCAGTGACCTAGGACCAGTGAATGTTGAGAAACAAACTAAATCAAAAAGGTTAACCAGTATTTCAGATTCTCAAATTCATCCAA
>JABXNX010000659.1:0-14929 GCA_014843695.1 Archivesica marissinica | reverse complement strand
ATGCGCTCTACCGAGTCCCTCTAGTGGATCACAGCCTGGCGGAGGTATGCGCTCTACCGAGTCCCTCTAGTGGATCACAGCCTGACGGAGGTATGCGCTCTACCGAGTCCCTCTAGTGGATCACAGCCTGGCGGAGGTATGCGCTCTACCGAGTCCCTCTAGTGGATCACAGCCTGACGGAGGTATGCGCTCTACCGAGTCCCTCTAGTGGATCCAGCCTGACGGAGGTATGCGCTCTACCGAGTGCCCTCTAGTGGATCACAGCCTGACGGAGGTATGCGCTCTACTTAGTGCCCTCTAATGGCTCACAGCGGAGGCATGCTCTATCGAGTGCCCTCTAGTTCTTAATGTAGCGGTAATCGGACCTTCCATGAACAAGGAACATTATACTTAACTATGCTTGTTTTGTATATTGCAAATTTATGAGCAAACATCTGGGGAATGTTATACTTTCTGCTTAATTGTGTTGACAAAGTAACATGTAAATGACAATGTACAAATTCTAAGCACATAATTTTTGGAACTAAATAATGTTGAAGATAAACATCGATGTTTATAACTGAGTGGCCTTCCTGGTGTAATGGACACGATGCCCGCCTTGCGTCCGCCTCCGTGGTCGAGTGGTTAAGGTCGCTGACTTGTATACCACTGTAACCTATCATCACTGATGGTCACGGGTTCGAGCCCCGCTCAGGCCGTGTCTCATTTATATGAAAAAGTTGGCAGTTTCTTACGGAGGTTGGTGCACCCAAGTACTGGTTAACCGCTGGAGCCTGCCCAGGAAAGGTGTTGTTAAGTAAACTGCCCGCCGGCGATATAGCCCAAAATGGTGCTGATGCAGGCGTAAAACCCGAAATATAACATAACATGCCCGCCTTGCAACGGAGATGTTGTGAGTTTGAGCCCCGAATGTTCAGAACCACGGAGCTGGTGTCCTTAGGCAAAGCACTTCGACGTACTTTGCTTCTTCTCTCTCCCTCATGGCGATGAATTTCATCAGAATGCGATCTCGAGAGCGATTAATCAAATGTTGTAAACACGTGTTAAGCAATCGTGCAAAAATAAATGTGTGTAAACCATTGTGTCTATGACAAATTCTCCGCGATGGATTTCATCAGAAATGAGGTCTTGAGAGGGAATAATCTTATGTTGTTAACACCAGCGAATAAAAAGGTATACAACCAATATGTCTGCGTGAAATTATGACAGTACAAATATATGTATTCATTGTTGTTGTCAGCTGTTAGCAAATGACATGCAATCCGATTTCAATAAATAGTTTATACACTATTCTCTAATGTTTACAGATCACCTGAGATATTGAGATATTTGAATTCCGTTCTTCGACCAACGTCTGCACCAAAATCTGACTAGCATGTTTTCGTCTGTAAGAAAACAAAGACGTCCCCTGGGTTATTATCAGCCGGAGAGCAGGCTGGAACTTCAGGTGGAAAAGGCTACTTTCAGGATGCATTCACAGATTCTAAGAAATATGTGCGATACACAACAGAAACAGAGACATGTGCAACAGATGATTGAGAATGGAGAGGCTCTTCATCCATCAGAGCAGTCACAGCTTAACATCTCTAAACACCTGGCTAATTCAAACATGGTGGATAGTAACGCGCAGATGCCACCGGAAATCCGGTGGTTATTAACTAGAAGCGCACGCATGCAGAGAGCAAACAATGCCGGATTTTCTAAATTTAGAAAACCAGTGAAAGTGCGAGTTGCGTCCGCAGGGGGTCGGAGAGAACAAAATGTGTTGTCACTGGAGCGTCAACGTTCCATGTGTAATCGTTTCGACGGTATGGGTGTATCCGAAATACAGAAAATACAATGTGATGTGCTCGGACCAAGCAGCTGCACAGATTGTACAGAGCTGAATAGTAAAGACATTGTGTTACAGCGAGAAAAGAAAGATTTCCCAAGACTGGAATGTCATACGAGATCCCTTGTTGCTCCAGATCGGGTAGAAAAACTATATTTATCGCATCCAAATGAACTATTTCACCAAGAGAACATTAAATATGCATGTGGGTGTGATGTGGACCCAAAATTTGAAATCACTACGCCCATAGTGTATACACCGCATGAGGTGTTCGAAAGAATTCGGAGGAAAAAGAACATTGAACGCGGAAACGACCTCATACGCCGAGAACATGAAATCAAGCGGGTCCATACTAATACACCGACTAAGATATCACTGTATTCAGAGAAAACCGAGCCACCATTAGATATGAAAGTGTCCGTTACATTCAGAACTGATGGCATTTAGACTCTACCATCTTCATTTAAACAAATGGAATTTAGACTCTCCCATCTTCGTTTAAACAAATGGAATTTAGACTCTACCATCTTCGTTTAAACAAAATATATATTTCATTGCGGAATATACATAATCAAATCATAATATCATAAATATGTACATACATGTAGAATTGAGGATAACGCAGTCTGTTTCCATGGTTACCTCTATCCAGGTATCCATTCACAGTGTAATAATTGGAATAACTTATGTTCCTGCATTTTTATAAAAAGTTTAAGTTGTCTGTCTTTCGATCCCCCGTCTAACCCTAATAGAATTAACAGTCTTTCAGATGGGACTTTAAACTGAGGTATTGTGTTGATGTTTTACACCATACACGTAAAAGAACCAGAGAAGACTCTGGGATGAATCTCTGTCTATATCATTGCACTATCATCCAAAAGTACTAATACTAAGGTCCGGCCGGCCTGGGGGTTATAAAGCTTTTCTCCAATCTCAAACTCAATTCTCAAGCATCTGATTGGTTCACTTGGAGCTTAAATATCAGAATCAACCAATCAAATCACTAACGCTCGAGTTTGAGATCTGAGAACAGTGTTATAACCTTTGATCAAACGTGTTGCAGATTAACAATTAAAATAAAAACCAACTGTTTGCAATTTGTATTTTAATAAAAATTTCATTCCTCCAACAAAGAAAAGCTAGGTCTGTGCACAGCTATAATATGTAACATTATCTCAATGTTGATGATGATGTAACAGTTGATAACAAATATATGAGAGACATATACATTATCTCAGTGTTGCTGATGACGTAACAGTTGATAACAAATATGTAACAGACATATACATTATCTCAATGTTGCTGATGATGTAACAGTTGATAACAAATATTTGACAGACATATACATTATCTCATTATTGATGATGATGTAACAGTTGATAACAAATATGTGACAGACATATACATTATCTCAGTGTTGCTGATGATGATGTAACAGTTGATAACAAATATGTGACAGACATATACATTATCTCAATGTTCATGATGTAACAGTTGATAACAAATATGTGACAGACATATACATTATCTCAGTGTTGCTGATGATGTAACAGTTGATAACAAATATGTGACAGACATATACATTATCTCAATGTTGCTGATGATGTAACAGTTGATAACAAATATGTGACAGACATATACATTATCGATGATGATGTAACAGTTGATAACAAATATGTGACAGACATATACATTATCTCATTATTGATGATGATGTAACAGTTGATAACAAATATGTGACAGACATATACATTATCTCAGTGTTGATGATGTAACAGTTGATAACAAATATGTGACAGACATATACATTATCTCAGTGTTGATGATGTAACAGTTGATAACAAATATGTGACAGACATATACATTATCTCAGTGTTGATGATGATGTGACAGTTGATAACAAATATGTGACAGACATATACATTATCTCAATGTTGCTGATGATGTAACAGTTGATAACAAATATGTGACAGACATATACATTATCTCAGTGTTGCTGATGTAATAGTTGATAACAAATATGTGACAGACATATACATTATCTCAGTGTTGATGATGTAACAGTTGATAACAAATATGTGACAGACATATACATTATCTCAGTGTTGATGATGTAACAGTTGATAACAAATATGTGACAGACATATACATTATCTCAATGTTGCTGATGATGTAACAGTTGATAACAAATATGTGACAGACATATACATTATCTCATTATTGATGATGATGTAACAGTTGATAACAAATATGTGACAGACATATACATTATCTCAGTGTTGCTGATGTAATAGTTGATAACAAATATGTGACAGACATATACATTATCTCAGTGTTGATGATGTAACAGTTGATAACAAATATGTGACAGACATATACATTATCTCAGTGTTGCTGGTGATGTAATAGTTGATAACAAATATGTGACAGACATATACATTATCTCAGTGTTCATGATGTAACAGTTGATAACAAATATGTGACAGGCATATATATTATCTCAGTGTTGCTGATGTAACAGTTGATAACAAATATGTGACAGACATATACATTATCTCATTATTGATGATGATGTAACAGTTGATAACAAATATGTGACAGACATATACATTATCTCAGTGTTCATGATGTAACAGTTGATAACAAATATGTGACAGACATATACATTATCTCAATGTTGATGATGATGTAACAGTTGATAACAAATATGTGACAGACATATACATTATCTCAATGTTGATGATGATGTAACAGTTGATAACAAATATGTGACAGACATATACATTATCTCAGTGTTGCTGATGATGTAACAGTTGATAACAAATATGTACAGTCAACCTGTGTTAAACAGCCAGCCAATGGAAAAACAACAAACGACTGCTTAGCACATGTGGCTGTTCAACCCTATGAAGTCGTGATAGCGCAGTGGATGCGCGTTCGCTTTAGGTGCGAAAGGTCCGGAGCTCGAGCCCCGCTGGAGCCGTTACGATGGTGCTCTTAGGCAAGGCATTTAATTTCCACGTTGCCTCTCTTCTCTCTCCCTCGTGGTGATGGATTCCATCAGGAATGAGGTCTCGAGGGTGATTAATATAAGTTGTAAGAACTTGTTTCGCAATCGAGCTAAAAATTGTATAAACAAAAAATACAAAAACAAAACACCCCTGTGCATGCTGAGTAAATAAAATTACATAAATTTGCAAACAATATATAGAACCAGTTAGCTTCACTTTCCGAATAGCAAACAACATAGAGCCTGATCAGACGGCACATGATCTGCTGTCTGATCTGGCGTTATGCTGTTTGTTTGCATAAGTGATTGTATCTGCTCCTAGAGTGCAAAGGGTTAATAGAGGCCAAATGTATTCTAAAACATATTGGGAATCTGGATACCTTATAGACCTACTGATTGGCTCTTGAATAACAAACATATCCCTCATTCAGGTTGGTTCCTAACACAGGTTTAACTGTATAGTCGGAACGTATGCTATGACTAGTGACATAAATTACTACCTGATACACTAGTAGCGCTGGCTGAAACAGCTTTGTCAGACCAACAATACTGAGAAAGCTCCATAGGTAATGCATCTTTTACTACTAATGCCACAGACATGTGGCGCAATGGAACAAGTCACGGTCAAGGTCATTTCACATATATGTAGATGGTAAGGATAACGAATAGCATTCCTAAAAACCAAGCATTAACATATGGTCGTGCAGGATGCTCAATACATATTCGGTATATTAATGCTATCAATACTAAATTCACATAAATCTTTTACACAATTTCAGAGATCCCACCAGGTCAATTTTGGAGAACTGTTTCTTTCTTATAGACCTTTAATTCACTTATATCATCTTTTACACAATTTCAGAGATCCCACCAGAGGTCAATTTGGGAGAACTGTTTCTTTCTTATAGACCTTTAATTCACTTATATCATCTTTTACACAATTTCAGAGATCCCACCAGAGGTCAATTTGGGAGAACTGTTTCTTTCTTATACTGTTTATAATATGTTTAAAGTTTATTTATTTTACAACGATTCGGAAGCAAGTTTTAACAACTTATATTAATCACTCTCGTTGGCGCGGATGAAATTGTAAATGTGGTCATTCGTGTGGGAGGAAACCGGAGTACCCGGAGAAAACCCATCTGTCCGATCTGGCAACCACCGTTTATAAGAGTGTATAGAGGATAGTTTGTCGAATAAACATACTTCGTTATAGTGTACTGTAAGCCTTTATTCCACACAAACACTATACAACACGTTTATCGCTTCCCAAATATAGCTACAGCTGTTATTGCTTAACCCTTTCCTTCATGGAGATTTAAGTTAATATACTATTATATCTCCATACAAACGATAGTCAATTAGCTATCATGAAGTGGATAAGTAGTCGTCATATCTATCCCATCTCCATAGATATTACTGGGACTACATAGAGATTTAGGTTAATATACTATTATATCTCCATACAAACGATAGTCAATTAGCTATCATGAAGTGGATAAGTAGTCGTCATATCTATCCCATCTCCATATATATTACTGGGACTACATAGAGATTTAGGTTAATATACTATTATATCTCCATACAAACGATAGTCAATTAGCTATCATGAAGTGGATAAGTAGCCGCCATATCTATGCCACGTCCATAGATATTACTGGGACTACATAGAGATTTAGGTTAACCCATTTCATTCTGGATACATTTAAAGGCTTTTGCAAACAACATAGATCCAGATCAGCCACAGCGTGATGCTGCATGTTGATCAGGATCTATGTTGTTTGCTACATAGCCAAGTGTTTTAGCAAGATCATCTGAATAGCAAACAGCATAGAGCCTGATCAGATGGCATGTTCCGTGGTGGCTGATCTGGCTCTATGTTATTTGCAAATACTGTTTGAACGGTATCCAGAATGAAATTGGTTAATATACTATTATATCTCCATACAAACGATAGTCAATTAGCTATCATGAAGTGGATAAGTAGTCGCCATATCTATCCCACGTCCGTATATATGACTGGGACTACATAGAGATTTAGGTTAATATACTATTATATCTCCATACAAACGATAGTCAATTAGCTATTATGAAGTGGATAAGTAGTCGCCATATCTATGCCACGTCCATAGATATTACTGGGACTACATAGAGATTTAGGTTAATATACTATTATATCTCCATACAAACGATAGTCAATTAGCTATCATGAAGTGGATAAGTAGTCGCCATATCTATCCCACGTCCATAGATATTACTGGGACTACATGAGATTCTGGTCTTTTTTATGAACATTGGTTTGGCTACTACATTGTCAATGCATGTCGTATTGTAATGTCGTCAAGAGGTGCTTCTATGAGAGAAAGGGTTAATGTATGTCGTATTGGTAATGGCGTCAAGAGGTGCTTCTATGAGGGAAAGGGTTAATGTATGTCGTATTGGTAATGGCGTCAAGAGGTGCTTATATAAGGGAAAGGGTTAATGTATGTCGTATTGGTAATGGCGTCAAGAGGTGCTTCTATGAGGGAAAGGGTTAATGTATGTCGTATTGGTAATGGCGTCAAGAGGTGCTTCTATGAGGGAAAGGGTAATGTATGTCGTATTGGTAATGGCGTCAAGAGGTGCTTCTATGAGGGAAAGGGTTAATGTATGTCGTATTGGTAATGGCGTCAAGAGAGGTTTCTATGAGGGAAAGGGTTATGAACATTGGTTTGGCTACAACATTGTCAATGCATGTCGTATTGGTAATCGCGTCAAGAGGTGCTTCTATGAGGGAAAGGGTTAATGTATGTCGTATTGGTAATGGCGTCAAGAGGTGCTTCTATGAGGGAAAGGGTTAATGTATGTCGTATTGGTAATGGCGTCAAGAGGTGCTTCTATGGGGGAAAGGGTTAATGTATGTCGTATTGGTAATGGCGTCAAGAGGTGCTTCTATGAGGGAAAGGGTTATGAACATTGGTTTGGCTACAACATTGTCAATGTATGTCATATTGGTAATGGCGTCAAGAGGTGTTTCTATGAGGGAAAGGGTTAATGTATGTCGTATTGGTAATGGCATCAAGAGGTGCTTCTATGAGGGAAAGGGTTAATGTATGTCGTATTGGTAATGGCGTCAAGAGGTGTTTCTATGGGGGAAAGGGTTAATGTATGTCGTATTGGTAATGGCGTCAAGAGGTGCTTCTATGAGGGAAAGGGTTATGAACATGGTTGGCTAAACATTGTCAATGTATGTCGTATTGGTAATGGCGTCAAGAGGTGCTTCTATGAGGGAAAGGGTTAATGTATGTCGTATTGGTAATGGCGTCAAGAGGTGCTTCTATGAGGGAAAGGTTAATGTATGTCGTATTGGTAATGGCGTCAAGAGGTGTTCTATGAGGGAAAGGGTTAATGTATGTCGTATTGGTAATGGCGTCAAGAGGTGCTTCTATGAGGGAAAGGGTTAATGTATGTCGTATTGGTAATGGCGTCAAGAGGTGCTTCTATGAGGGAAAGGGTTAATGTATGTCGTATTGGTAATGGCGTCAAGAGGTGCTTCTATGAGGGAAAGGGTTCATGTATGTCGTATTGGTAATGGCGTCAAGAGGTGTTTCTATGAGGGAAAGGGTTAATGTATGTCGTATTGGTAATGGCGTCAAGAGGTGCTTCTATGAGGGAAAGGGTTAATGTATGACGTATTGGTAATGGCGTCAAGAGGTGTTTCTATGAGGGAAAGGGTTAATGTATGTCGTATTGGTAATGGCGTCAAGAGGTGTTTCTATGGGGGGAAGTGTTAATTGCTTACCTCTTGCTCATGGATTGTCATCTGCTTTGATCTGCTTTTCCGTATGATGTTTATTAAAGTTGGATTTGAGCAGCGACTTGTATGTATAAGGAGCGCACCGTTATCACTTCACAAATATAGCTATAGCTGTTATTCCACACCATTATTCCCATAGATATTGAGTGTGTAGTACAGTGTGCCTATTGCTTATCAGCAGTATGTACATTATTGAGTATGTAGTACAGTATGCCTATTGCTTATCAGCAGTATGTACATTATTGAGTGTGTAGTACAGTGTGCCTATTGCTTATCAGCAGTATGGACATTATTGAGTATGTAGTACAGTGTGCCTATTGCTTATCAGCAGTATGGAGGTTATTGAGTATGTAGTACAGTGTGCCTATTGCTTATCAGCACTATGTACATTATTGAGTATGTAGTACAGTATGCCTATTGCTTATCAGCAGTATGGAGGTTATTGAGTATGTAGTACAGTGTGCCTAATGGTTATCAGCAGTATGGAGGTTAGTATGTAGTACAGTATGCCTATTGCTTATCAGCAGTATGTACATTATTGAGTGTGTAGTACAGTGTGCCTATTGCTTATCAGCAGTATGGACATTATTGAGTATGTAGTACAGTGTGCCTATTGCTTATCAGCAGTATGGAGGTTATTGAGTATGTAGTACAGTGTGCCTATTGCTTATCAGCACTATGTACATTATTGAGTATGTAGTACAGTATGCCTATTGCTTATCAGCAGTATGGAGGTTATTGAGTATGTAGTACAGTGTGCCTAATGGTTATCAGCAGTATGGAGGTTAGTATGTAGTACAGTATGCCTATTGCTTATCAGCAGTATGTACATTATTGAGTATGTAGTACAGTGTGCCTATTGCTTATCAGCAGTATGTACATTATTGAGTATGTAGTACAGTGTGCCTATTGCTTATCAGCACTATGTACATTATTGAGTGTGTAGTACAGTGTGCCTATTGCTTATCAGCACTATGTACATTATTGAGTGTGTAGTACAGTGTGCCTATTGCTTATCAGCAGTATGTACATTATTGAGTGTGTATTACAGTGTGCCTATTGCTTATCAGCAGTATGTACATTATTGAGTATGTAGTACAGTGTGCCTATTGCTTATCAGCAGTATGTACATTATTGAGTGTGTAGTACAGTGTACCTATTGCTTATCAGCACTATGTACATTATTGAGTATGTAGCACAGTGTGCCTATTGCTTATCAGCAATATGGAGATCAAATGAGTATAAATGCCCTCTTCTGTTGTGGAATAAAGGGTAAATTTCTCCGCACTTAAAAGGAACAGATTCTAACTTCAAGCTTACTGGGAATAATATTCTCCTACAACGTGACCCGAGCCAGTATTAAATGCTATTAGGTATGTCAAGCTTGTACTGTTACTTCAGTCTAATTATGATTTATCAAGTGAGCCAGGAACAAAATGAGTACCAGTAGTGCCAGTAGCAATTTACTAATCAAACAGAAGCACGACGAAGATTGCATGTAATTATTATGTCATCTTGGGTGTTCGTGGGATGCAGTTGATAACATTTCCATATTAGCATTGACAACATTTCCATATTAGCGTTGACAACATTTCCATATTAGCATTGACAACATTTCCATATTAACGTTGACAACATTTCCATATTAGCGTTGACAACATTTCCATATTAGCGTTGACAACATTTCCATATTAGCGTTGACAACATTTCCATATTAGCGCTGACAACATTTCCATATTAGCGTTGACAACATTTCCATATTAGCATTGACAACATTTCCATATTAGCATTGACAACATTTCCATATTAGCATTGACAACATTTCCATATTAACGTTGACAACATTTCCATATTAGCGTTGACAACATTTCCATATTAGCATTGACAACATTTCCATATTAGCATTGACATTCCATATTAGCATTGACAACATTTCCATATTAGCATTGACAACATTTCCATATTAGCGTTGACAACATTTCCATATTAGCATTGACAACATTTCCATATTAGCGTTGACAACATTTCCATATTAGCATTGACAACATTTCCATATTAACGTTGACAACATTTCCATATTAGCGTTGACAACATTTCCATATTAGCATTGACAACATTTCCATATTAGCATTGACATTTCCATATTAGCGTTGACAACATTTCCATATTAGCATTGACAACATTTCCATATTAGCATTGACAACATTTCCATATTAGCATTGACAACATTTCCATATTAGCGTTGACAACATTTCCATATTAGCATTGACAACATTTCCATATTAGCATTGACAACATTTCCATATTAGCGTTGACAACATTTCCATATTAGCGTTGACATTTCCATATTAGCATTGACAACATTTCCATATTAGCATTGACAACATTTCCATATTAGCATTAACAACATTTCCATATTAGCGTTGACATTTCCATATTAGCGTTGACAACATTTCCATATTAGCGTTGACATTTCCATATTAGCGTTGACATTTCCATATTAGCATTGACAACATTTCCATATTAGCGTTGACAACATTTCCATATTAGCATTGACATTTCCATATTAGCGTTGACATTTCCATATTAGCATTGACAACATTTCCATATTAGCGTTGACAACATTTCCATATTAGCGTTGACATTTCCATATTAGCGTTGACATTTCCATATTAGCATTGACAACATTTCCATATTAGCATTGACATTTCCATATTAGCGTTGACATTTCCATATTAGCGTTGACAACATTTCCATATTAGCGTTGACATTTCCATATTAGCATTGACAACATTTCCATATTAGCATTGACAACATTTCCATATTAGCATTGACAACATTTCCATATTAGCATTGACAACATTTCCATATTAGCGTTGACAACATTTCCATATTAGCGTTGACAACATTTCCATATTAGCATTGACAACATTTCCATATTAGCATTGACATTTCCATATTAGCATTGACAACATTTCCATATTAGCATTGACAACATTTCCATATTAGCGTTGACAACATTTCCATATTAGCGTTAACATTTCCATATTAGCGTTGACAACATTTCCATATTAGCATTGACAACATTTCCATATTAGCGTTGACAACATTTCCATATTAGCGTTGACAATTTCCATATTAGCATTGACAACATTTCCATATTAGCATTGACATTTCCATATTAGCGTTGACAACATTTCCATATTAGCATTGACAACATTTCCATATTAGCATTGACAACATTTCCATATTAGCATTGACAACATTTCCATATTAGCGTTGACAACATTTCCATATTAGCGTTGACAACATTTCCATATTAGCATTGACAACATTTCCATATTAGCGTTGACAACATTTCCATATTAGCGTTGACATTTCCATATTAGCATTGACAACATTTCCATATTAGCATTGACAACATTTCCATATTAGCATTAACAACATTTCCATATTAGCGTTGACATTTCCATATTAGCGTTGACAACATTTCCATATTAGCGTTGACATTTCCATATTAGCGTTGACATTTCCATATTAGCATTGACAACATTTCCATATTAGCGTTGACAACATTTCCATATTAGCATTGACATTTCCATATTAGCGTTGACATTTCCATATTAGCATTGACAACATTTCCATATTAGCGTTGACAACATTTCCATATTAGCGTTGACATTTCCATATTAGCGTTGACATTTCCATATTAGCATTGACAACATTTCCATATTAGCATTGACATTTCCATATTAGCGTTGACATTTCCATATTAGCGTTGACATTTCCATATTAGCAATGACAACATTTCCATATTAGCATTGACAACATTTCCATATTAGCATTGACAACATTTCCATATTAGCGTTGACAACATTTCCATATTAGCGTTGACATTTCCATATTAGCGTTGACATTTCCATATTAGCATTGACAACATTTCCATATTAGCATTGACAACATTTCCATATTAGCATTGACAACATTTCCATATTAGCATTGACAACATTTCCATATTAACGTTGACAACATTTCCATATTAGCGTTGACAACATTTCCATATTAGCATTGACAACATTTCCATATTAGCATTGACATTTCCATATTAGCATTGACAACATTTCCATATTAGCATTGACAACATTTCCATATTAGCATTGACAACATTTCCATATTAGCATTGACAACATTTCCATATTAGCGTTGACAACATTTCCATATTAGCGTTGACAACATTTCCATATTAGCGTTGACAACATTTCCATATTAGCGTTGACAACATTTCCATATTAGCATTGACAACATTTCCATATTAGCATTGACAACATTTCCATATTAGCATTGACAACATTTCCATATTAGCGTTGACATTTCCATATTAGCGTTGACAACATTTCCATATTAGCATTGACATTTCCATATTAGCGTTGACATTTCCATATTAGCATTGACAACATTTCCATATTAGCATTGACAACATTTCCATATTAGCGTTGACAACATTTCCATATTAGCGTTGACATTTCCATATTAGCGTTGACAACATTTCCATATTAGCGTTGACATTTCCATATTAGCGTTGACATTTCCATATTAGCATTGACAACATTTCCATATTAGCGTTGACATTTCCATATTAGCATTGACATTTCCATATTAGCGTTGACATTTCCATATTAGCATTGACAACATTTCCATATTAGCATTGACAACATTTCCATATTAGCATTGACAACATTTCCATATTAGCATTGACAACATTTCCATATTAGCATTGACAACATTTCCATATTAGCGTTGACAACATTTCCATATTAGCATTGACAACATTTCCATATTAGCGTTGACATTTCCATATTAGCGTTGACAACATTTCCATATTAGCGTTGACATTTCCATATTAGCGTTGACATTTCCATATTAGCATTGACAACATTTCCATATTAGCATTGACAACATTTCCATATTAGCATTGACAACATTTCCATATTAGCATTGACAACATTTCCATATTAGCATTGACAACATTTCCATATTAGCATTGACAACATTTCTATATTAGCGTTGACAACATTTCTATATTAGCATTGACAACATTTCCATATTAGCGTTGACATTTCCATATTAGCGTTGACAACATTTCCATATTAGCGTTGACATTTCCATATTAGCGTTGACATTTCCATATTAGCATTGACAACATTTCCATATTAGCATTGACATTTCCATATTAGCGTTGACATTTCCATATTAGCATTGACAACATTTCCATATTAGCGTTGACAACATTTCCATATTAGCGTTGACATTTCCATATTAGCGTTGACATTTCCATATTAGCGTTGACATTTCCATATTAGCGTTGACAACATTTCCATATTAGCGTTGACAACATTTCCATATTAGCGTTGACATTTCCATATTAGCATTGACAACATTTCCATATTAGCATTGACAACATTTCCATATTAGCATTGACAACATTTCCATATTAGCATTGACAACATTTCCATATTAGCATTGACAACATTTCCATATTAGCATTGACAACATTTCCATATTAGCGTTGACAACATTTCCATATTAGCGTTGACAACATTTCCATATTAGCATTGACAACATTTCCATATTAGCATTGACATTTCCATATTAGCATTGACAACATTTCCATATTAGCATTGACAACATTTCCATATTAGCATTGACAACATTTCCATATTAGCATTGACAACATTTCCATATTAGCATTGACAACATTTCCATATTAGCATTGACAACATTTCCATATTAGCGTTGACAACATTTCCATATTAGCGTTGACAACATTTCCATATTAGCGTTGACAACATTTCCATATTAGCGTTGACAACATTTCCATATTAGCGTTGACATTTCCATATTAGCATTGACAACATTTCCATATTAGCATTGACAACATTTCCATATTAGCATTGACATTCCATATTAGCGTTGACATTTCCATATTAGCATTGACAACATTTCCATATTAGCGTTGACAACATTTCCATATTAGCGTTGACATTTCCATATTAGCGTTGACATTTCCATATTAGCATTGACAACATTTCCATATTAGCATTGACAACATTTCCATATTAGCGTTGACATTTCCATATTAGCATTGACAACATTTCCATATTAGCGTTGACAACATTTCCATATTAGCGTTGACATTTCCATATTAGCGTTGACATTTCCATATTAGCATTGACAACATTTCCATATTAGCGTTGACATTTCCATATTAGCGTTGACATTTCCATATTAGCAT
>JABXNX010000658.1:0-14929 GCA_014843695.1 Archivesica marissinica | reverse complement strand
AGTGTATATGATGGCATCGTGTGATGGTGGTACTGTCTCAGTGTACAGTGTATATGATGTCATCGTGTGATGGTGGTACTGTCTCAGTGTTTGTGCAGTGTATATGATGGCATCGTTTGGTGGTGATGCTGTCTCAGTGTATGTGCAGTGTATATGATGGCATCGTGTGATGGTGGTGCTGTCTCAGTGTATGTGCAGTGTATATGATGTCATCCTGTGATGGTGGTGCTGTCTCAGTGTACAGTGTATAATGATGACATCGTGTGATGGTGGTACTGTCTCAGTGTATGTACAGTGTATATGATGTCATCGTGTGATGGTGGTGCTGTCTCAGTGTATATGATGTCATCGTGTGATGGTGGTGCTGTCTCAGTGTACAGTGTATAATGATGACATCGTGTGATGGTGGTACTGTCTCAGTGTATGTACAGTGTATATGATGTCATCGTGTGATGGTGGTGCTGTCTCAGTGTACAGTGTATATGATGTCATCGTGTGATGGTGGTACTGTCTCAGTGTATGTGCAGTGTATATGATGTTATCGTGTGATGGTGGTACTGTCTCAGTGTACAGTGTATATGATGTTATCGTGTGATGGTGTTACTGTCTCAGTGTACAGTGTATATGATGTTATCGTGTGATGGTGGTACTGTCTCAGTGTACAGTGTATATGATGTCATCGTGTGATGGTGGTACTGTCTCAGTGTATGTGCAGTGTATATGATGTTATCGTGTGATGGTGGTACTGTCTCAGTGTATGTACAGTGTATATGATGTCATCGTGTGATGGTGGTACTGTCTCAGTGTATGTGCAGTGTATATGATGTTATCGTGTGATGGTGGTACTGTCTCAGTGTATGTACAGTGTATATGATGTCATCGTGTGATGGTTGTACTGTCTCAGTGTATGTACAGTGTATATGATGTTATCGTGTGATGGTGGTACTGTCTCAGTGTATGTGCAGTGTATATGATGTTATCGTGTGATGGTGGTACTGTCTCAGTGTATGTACAGTGTATATGATGTTATCGTGTGATGGTGGTACTGTCTCAGTGTATGTGCAGTGTATATGATGTCATCGTGTGATGGTGGTGCTGTCTCAGTGTACAGTATATATGATGTCATCTTGTGATGGTGGTACTGTCTCGGTGTACAGTATATATGATGTCATCGTGTGATGGTGGTACTGTCTCAGTGTACAGTATATATGATGGCATCGTGTGATGGTGCTGTCTCAGTGTACAGTGTATATGATGTCATCGTGTGATGGTGGTGCTGTCTCAGTGTACAGTGTATATGATGTCATCGTGTGATGGTGGTGCTGTCTCAGTGTACAGTGTATATGATGTCATCGTGTGATGGTGGTGCTGTCTCAGTGTATGTGCAGTGTATATGATGTCATCGTGTGATGGTGGTGCTGTCTCAGTGTATGTGCAGTGTATATGATGTCATCGTGTGATGGTGGTGCTGTCTCAGTGTGTACAGTGTATATGATGTCATCGTGTGATGGTGGTGTGACAGTGTATATGATGTCATCGTGTGATGGTGGTGCTGTCTCAGTGTATGTACAGTGTATATGATGTCATCGTGTGATGGTGGTGCTGTCTCAGTGTACAGTGTATATGATGTCATCGTGTGATGGTGGTGCTGTCTCAGTGTATGTGCAGTGTATATGATGTCATCGTGTGATGGTGGTGCTGTCTCAGTGTACAGTGTATATGATGTCATCGTGTGATGGTGGTGCTGTCTCAGTGTACAGTGTATATGATGTCATCGTGTGATGGTGGTGCTGTCTCAGTGTATGTGCAGTGTATATGATGTCATCGTGTGATGGTGGTGCTGTCTCAGTGTAGTCAGTGTATATGATGTCATCGTGTGATGGTGGTGCTGTCTCAGTGTACAATGTATATGATGTCATCGTGTGATGGTGGTGCTGTCTCAGTGTATGTACAGTGTATATGATGTCATCGTGTGATGGTGGTGCTGTCTCAGTGTATGTACAGTGTATATGATGTCATCGTGTGATGGTGGTGCTGTCTCAGTGTACAGTGTATATGATGTCATCGTGTGATGGTGGTGCTGTCTCAGTGTACAGTGTATATGATGTCATCGTGTGATGGTGGTGCTGTCTCAGTGTACAGTGTATATGATGTCATCGTGTGATGGTGGTACTGTCTCAGTTATGTGCAGTGTATATGATGTCATCGTGTGATGGTGGTGCTGTCTCAGTGTATGTGCAGTGTATATGATGTCATCGTGTGATGGTGGTGCTGTCTCAGTGTATGTGCAGTGTATATGATGTCATCGTGTGATGGTGGTGCTGTCTCAGTGTATGTGCAGTGTATATGATGTCATCGTGTGATGGTGGTGCTGTCTCAGTGTATGTGCAGTGTATATGATGTCATCGTGTGATGGTGGTGCTGTCTCAGTGTACAGTGTATATGATGTCATCGTGTGATGGTGGTGCTGTCTCAGTGTACAGTGTATATGATGTCATCGTGTGATGGTGGTGCTGTCTCAGTGTACAGTGTATATGATGTCATCGTGTGATGGTGGTGCTGTCTCAGTGTACAGTGTATATGATGTCATCGTGTGATGGTGGTACTGTCTCAGTGTGCAGTGTATATGATGTCATCGTGTGATGGTGGTGCTGTCTCAGTGTACAGTGTATATGATGGCATCGTGTGATGGTGGTACTGTCTCAGTGTGCAGTGTATATGATGGCATCGTGTGATGGTGGTGCTGTCTCAGTGTACAGTGTATATGATGTCATCGTGTGGTTGTGGTGCTGTCTCAGTGTATGTGCAGTGTATATGATGTCATCGTGTGATGGTGGTGCTGTCTCAGTGTACAGTGTATATGATGTCATCGTGTGATTGTGGTGCTGTCTCAGTGTACAGTGTATATGATGTCATCGTGTGATGGTGGTGCTGTCTCAGTGTATGTGCAGTGTATATGATGTCATCGTGTGATGGTGGTGCTGTCTCAGTGTATATGCAGTGTATATGATGTCATCGTGTGCTGGTGGTGTTGTCTCAGTGTATGTACAGTGTATAAGATGTCATCATGTGGTGGTGGTGCTGTCTCAGTGTACAGTGTATATGATGTCATCGTGTGCTGGTGGTGCTGTCTCAGTGTACAGTGTATATCATTTCATCGTGTGATGGTGGTGCTGTCTCAGTGTACAGTGTATATGATGTCATCGTGTGATGGTGGTACTGTATCAATATATGTGCAGTGTATATGATGTCATCGTGTGATGGTGGTGCTGTCTCAGTGTGCAGTGTATATGATGTTATCGTGTGATGGTGGTGCTGTCTCAGTGTATGTGCAGTGTATATGATGTCATCGTGTGGTGGTGGTGCTGTCTCAGTGTATGTACAGCGTATATGATGTCATCGTGTGATGGTGGTGCTGTCTCAGTGTACAGTGTATATGATGTCATCGTGTGATGGTGGTACTGTCTCAGTGTATGTGCAGTGTATATGATGTCATCATGTGCTAGTGGTGCTGTCTCAGTGTACAATGTATATGATGTCATCGTGTGCTGGTGGTGCTGTCTCAGTGTATGTACAGTATATATGATGTCATCGTGTGATGGTGGTGCTGTCTCAGTGTACAATGTATATGATGCCATCGTGTGATGGTGGTGCTGTCTCAGTGTACAATGTATATGATGTCATCGTATGATGGTAGTGCTGTCTCAGTGTACAATGTATATGATGTCACCGTGTGCTGGTGGTGCTGTCTCAGTGTATGTACAGTGTATATGATGGCTTCCTGTGTTGGTGGTGCTGTCTCAGTGTACAATGTATATGATGTCATCGTGTGGTGGTGTTGCTGCCTCAGTGTATGTGCAGTGTATATGATGTCATCGTGTGATGGTGGTGCTGTCTCAGTGTACAGTGTATATGTTGTCATCGTGTGATGGTGGTGCTGTCTCAGTGTATGTACAGTGTATATGATGTCATCGTGTGATGGTGGTGCTGTCTCAGTGTATGTGCAGTGTATATGATGTCATCGTGTGATGGTGGTGCTGTCTCAGTGTATGTACAGTGTATATGATGGCATCGTGTGATGGTGGTACTGTCTCAGTGTATGTGCAGTGTATATGATGTCATCGTGTGATGGTGGTGCTGTCTCAGTGTACAATGTATATGATGTCATCCTGTGATGGTGGTACTGTCTCAGTGTACAGTGTATATGATGTCATCATGTGGTGGTGGTGCTGTCTCAGTGTGCAGTGTATATGATGTCATCGTGTGATGGTGGTGCTGTCTCAGTGTACAATGTATATGATGTCATCGTGTGCTGGTGGTGCTGTCTCAGTGTATGTGCAGTTTATATGATGTCATCCTGTGATGGTGGTACTGTCTCAGTGTATGTGCAGTGTATATGATGTCATCGGGTGATGGTGGTGCTGTCTCAGTGTGCAGTGTATATGATGTCATCGTGTGATGTTGGTGCTGTCTCAGTGTACAATGTATATGATGTCAGCGTGTGCTGGTGGTGCTGTCTCAGTGTATGTGCAGTGTATATGATGTCATCGTGTGATGGTGGTGCTGTCTCAGTGTATATGCAGTGTATATGATGTCATCGTGTGATGGTGGTGCTGTCTCAGTGTACAGTGTATATGATGTCATCGTGTGGTGGTGGTGCTGTCTCAGTGTATGTGCATTGTATATGATGTCATCGTGTGATGGTGCTGCTGTCTCAGTGTATGTACAGTGTATATGATGTCACCGTGTGGTGGTGGTACTGTCTCAGTGTATGTCAGTGTATATGATGTCATCTTGTGGTGGTGGTGCTGTCTCAGTGTACAGTGTATATGATGTCATCGTGTGATGGTGGTGCTGTCTCAGTGTACAATGTATATGATGTCATCGTGTGCTGGTGGTGCTGTCTCAGTGTATGTGCAGTGTATATGATGGCATCGTGTGATGGTGGTGCTGTCTCAGTGTACAATGTATATGATGTCATCGTGTGATGGTGGTGCTGTCTCAGTGAACAATGTATATGATGTCATCGTGTGCTGGTGGTGCTGTCTCAGTGTATGTACAGTGTATATGATGGCATCCTGTGTTGGTGGTGCTGTCTCAGTGTATGTGCAGTGTATATGATGTCATCGTGTGATGGTGGTGCTGTCTCAATGTACAGTGTATATGATGTCATCGTGTGATGGTGGTGCTGTCTCAGTGTATGTGCAGTGTATATGATGTCATCGTGTTGTGGTGGTGCTGTCTCAGTGTATGTACAGTTTATATGATGTCATCGTGTGCTGGTGGTGCTGTCTCAGTGTATGTACAGTGTATATGATGTCATCGTGTTGTGGTGGTGCTGTCTCAGTGTACAGTGTATATGATGTCACCGTGTGGTAGTGGTGGTGTTGTCTCAGTGTATGTGCAATGTATATGATGTCATCGTGTGATGGTGGTGCTGTCTCAGTGTACAATGTATATGATGTCATCGTGTGCTGGTGGTGCTGTCTCAGTGTATGTACAGTATATATGATGGCATGCTGTGGTGGTGGTGTTGTCTCAGTGTATGTGCAGTGTATATGATGTCATCCTGTGATGGTGGTGCTGTCTCAGTGTACAATGTATATGATGTCATCGTGTGATGGTGGTGCTGTCTCAGTGTATGTGCAGTGTATATGATGTCATCGTGTGATTGTGGTGCTGTCTCAGTGTATGTGCAGTGTATATGATGTCATCGTGTGGTGGTGGTGCTGTCTCAGTGTACAGTGTATATGATGTCATCGTGTGATGGTGGTGCTGTCTCAGTGTATGTGCAGTGTATATGATGTCATCGTGTGCTGGTGGTGCTGTCTCAGTGTATGTACAGTGTATATGATGTCATCGTGTTGTGGTGGTGCTGTCTCAGTGTACAGTGTATATGATGTCATCGTGTGCTGGTGGTGCTGTCTCAGTGTATGTGCAGTGTATATGATGTCATCGTGTGATGGTGGTGCTGTCTCAGTGTACAATGTATATGATGTCATCGTGTGATGGTGGTGCTGTCTCAGTGTACAGTGTATATGAAGTCACCGTGTGGTGGTGGTACTCTCTCAGTGTATGTGCAGTGTATATGATGTCATCGTGTGATGGTGGTGCTGTCTCAGTGTATGTGCAGTGTATATGATGTCATCGTGTGATGGTGGTGCTGTCTCAGTGTACAATGTATATGATGTCATCGTGTGCTGGTGGTGCTGTCTCAGAGTATGTGCAGTGTATATGATGTCATCATGTGGTGGTGGTGTTGTCTCAGTGTATGTACAGTGTATATGATGTCATCATGTGGTGGTGGTGCTGTCTCAGTGTACAGTGTATATGATGTCATCGTGTGCTGGTGGTGCTGTCTCAGTGTACAGTGTATATCATTTCATCGTGTGATGGTGGTGCTGTCTCAGTGTACAGTGTATATGATGTCATCGTGTGATGGTGGTACTGTATCAGTATATGTGCAGTGTATATGATGTCATCGTGTGATGGTGGTGCTGTCTCAGTGTATGTGCAGTGTATATGATGTCATCGTGTGTTGGTGGTGCTGTCTCAGTGTATGTGCAGTGTATATGATGTCATCGTGTGATGGTGGTGCTGTCTCAGTGTATGTGCAGTGTATATGATGTCATCGTGTGCTGGTGGTGCTGTCTCAGTGTATGTGCAGTGTATATGATGTCATCGTGTGATGGTGGTGCTGTCTCAGTGTACAGTGTATATGATGGCATCGTGTGATGGTGGTGCTGTATCAGTGTACAGTGTATTTGGTGTCATCGTGTGATGGTGGTGCTGTCTCAGTGTACAGTGCATATGATGTCATCGTGTGATGGTGGTGCTGTCTCAGTGTACAGTGTATATGATGGCATCGTGTGATTGTGGTAATGTCTCAGTGTGCAGTGTATATGATGTCATCGTGTGATGGTTGTGCTGTCTCAGTGTACAGTGTATATGATGGCATCGTGTGATTGTGGTAATGTCTCAGTGTGCAGTGTATATGATGGCATCGTGTGATGGTGGTGCTGTCTCAGTGTACAGTGTATATGATGTCATCGTGTGGTTGTGGTGCTGTCTCAGTGTATGTGCAGTGTATATGATGTCATCGTGTGATGGTGGTGCTGTCTCAGTGTACAGTGTATATGATGTCATCGTGTGATTGTGGTGCTGTCTCAGTGTACAGTGTATATGATGTCATCGTGTGATGGTGGTGCTGTCTCAGTGTATGTGCAGTGTATATGATGTCATCGTGTGATGGTGGTGCTGTCTCAGTGTATATGCAGTGTATATGATGTCATCGTGTGCTGGTGGTGTTGTCTCAGTGTATGTACAGTGTATAAGATGTCATCATGTGGTGGTGGTGCTGTCTCAGTGTACAGTGTATATGATGTCATCGTGTGCTGGTGGTGCTGTCTCAGTGTACAGTGTATATCATTTCATCGTGTGATGGTGGTGCTGTCTCAGTGTACAGTGTATATGATGTCATCGTGTGATGGTGGTACTGTATCAATATATGTGCAGTGTATATGATGTCATCGTGTGATGGTGGTGCTGTCTCAGTGTGCAGTGTATATGATGTTATCGTGTGATGGTGGTGCTGTCTCAGTGTATGTGCAGTGTATATGATGTCATCGTGTGGTGGTGGTGCTGTCTCAGTGTATGTACAGCGTATATGATGTCATCGTGTGATGGTGGTGCTGTCTCAGTGTACAGTGTATATGATGTCATCGTGTGATGGTGGTACTGTCTCAGTGTATGTGCAGTGTATATGATGTCATCATGTGCTAGTGGTGCTGTCTCAGTGTACAATGTATATGATGTCATCGTGTGCTGGTGGTGCTGTCTCAGTGTATGTACAGTATATATGATGTCATCGTGTGATGGTGGTGCTGTCTCAGTGTACAATGTATATGATGCCATCGTGTGATGGTGGTGCTGTCTCAGTGTACAATGTATATGATGTCATCGTATGATGGTAGTGCTGTCTCAGTGTACAATGTATATGATGTCACCGTGTGCTGGTGGTGCTGTCTCAGTGTATGTACAGTGTATATGATGGCTTCCTGTGTTGGTGGTGCTGTCTCAGTGTACAATGTATATGATGTCATCGTGTGGTGGTGTTGCTGCCTCAGTGTATGTGCAGTGTATATGATGTCATCGTGTGATGGTGGTGCTGTCTCAGTGTACAGTGTATATGTTGTCATCGTGTGATGGTGGTGCTGTCTCAGTGTATGTACAGTGTATATGATGTCATCGTGTGATGGTGGTGCTGTCTCAGTGTATGTGCAGTGTATATGATGTCATCGTGTGATGGTGGTGCTGTCTCAGTGTATGTACAGTGTATATGATGGCATCGTGTGATGGTGGTACTGTCTCAGTGTATGTGCAGTGTATATGATGTCATCGTGTGATGGTGGTGCTGTCTCAGTGTACAATGTATATGATGTCATCCTGTGATGGTGGTACTGTCTCAGTGTACAGTGTATATGATGTCATCATGTGGTGGTGGTGCTGTCTCAGTGTGCAGTGTATATGATGTCATCGTGTGATGGTGGTGCTGTCTCAGTGTACAATGTATATGATGTCATCGTGTGCTGGTGGTGTTGTCTCAGTGTATGTGCAGTTTATATGATGTCATCCTGTGATGGTGGTACTGTCTCAGTGTATGTGCAGTGTATATGATGTCATCGGGTGATGGTGGTGCTGTCTCAGTGTGCAGTGTATATGATGTCATCGTGTTAATGTTGGTGCTGTCTCAGTGTACAATGTATATGATGTCAGCGTGTGCTGGTGGTGCTGTCTCAGTGTATGTGCAGTGTATATGATGTCATCGGGTGATGGTGGTGCTGTCTCAGTGTATATGCAGTGTATATGATGTCATCGTGTGATGGTGGTGCTGTCTCAGTGTACAGTGTATATGATGTCATCGTGTGGTGGTGGTGCTGTCTCAGTGTATGTGCATTGTATATGATGTCATCGTGTGATGGTGCTGCTGTCTCAGTGTATGTACAGTGTATATGATGTCACCGTGTGGTGGTGGTACTGTCTCAGTGTACAGTGTATATGATGTCATCTTGTGGTGGTGGTGCTGTCTCAGTGTACAGTGTATATGATGTCATCGTGTGATGGTGGTGCTGTCTCAGTGTACAATGTATATGATGTCATCGTGTGCTGGTGGTGCTGTCTCAGTGTATGTGCAGTGTATATGATGGCATCGTGTGATGGTGGTGCTGTCTCAGTGTACAATGTATATGATGTCATCGTGTGATGGTGGTGCTGTCTCAGTGAACAATGTATATGATGTCATCGTGTGCTGGTGGTGCTGTCTCAGTGTATGTACAGTGTATATGATGGCATCCTGTGTTGGTGGTGCTGTCTCAGTGTATGTGCAGTGTATATGATGTCATCGTGTGATGGTGGTGCTGTCTCAATGTACAGTGTATATGATGTCATCGTGTGATGGTGGTGCTGTCTCAGTGTATGTGCAGTGTATATGATGTCATCGTGTTGTGGTGGTGCTGTCTCAGTGTATGTACAGTTTATATGATGTCATCGTGTGCTGGTGGTGCTGTCTCAGTGTATGTACAGTGTATATGATGTCATCGTGTTGTGGTGGTGCTGTCTCAGTGTACAGTGTATATGATGTCACCGTGTGGTAGTGGTGGTGTTGTCTCAGTGTATGTGCAATGTATATGATGTCATCGTGTGATGGTGGTGCTGTCTCAGTGTACAATGTATATGATGTCATCGTGTGCTGGTGGTGCTGTCTCAGTGTATGTACAGTATATATGATGGCATGCTGTGGTGGTGGTGTTGTCTCAGTGTATGTGCAGTGTATATGATGTCATCCTGTGATGGTGGTGCTGTCTCAGTGTACAATGTATATGATGTCATCGTGTGATGGTGGTGCTGTCTCAGTGTATGTGCAGTGTATATGATGTCATCGTGTGATTGTGGTGCTGTCTCAGTGTATGTGCAGTGTATATGATGTCATCGTGTGGTGGTGGTGCTGTCTCAGTGTACAGTGTATATGATGTCATCGTGTGATGGTGGTGCTGTCTCAGTGTATGTGCAGTGTATATGATGTCATCGTGTGCTGGTGGTGCTGTCTCAGTGTATGTACAGTGTATATGATGTCATCGTGTTGTGGTGGTGCTGTCTCAGTGTACAGTGTATATGATGTCATCGTGTGCTGGTGGTGCTGTCTCAGTGTATGTGCAGTGTATATGATGTCATCGTGTGATGGTGGTGCTGTCTCAGTGTACAATGTATATGATGTCATCGTGTGATGGTGGTGCTGTCTCAGTGTACAGTGTATATGAAGTCACCGTGTGGTGGTGGTACTCTCTCAGTGTATGTGCAGTGTATATGATGTCATCGTGTGATGGTGGTGCTGTCTCAGTGTATGTGCAGTGTATATGATGTCATCGTGTGATGGTGGTGCTGTCTCAGTGTACAATGTATATGATGTCATCGTGTGCTGGTGGTGCTGTCTCAGAGTATGTGCAGTGTATATGATGTCATCATGTGGTGGTGGTGTTGTCTCAGTGTATGTACAGTGTATATGATGTCATCATGTGGTGGTGGTGCTGTCTCAGTGTACAGTGTATATGATGTCATCGTGTGCTGGTGGTGCTGTCTCAGTGTACAGTGTATATCATTTCATCGTGTGATGGTGGTGCTGTCTCAGTGTACAGTGTATATGATGTCATCGTGTGATGGTGGTACTGTATCAGTATATGTGCAGTGTATATGATGTCATCGTGTGATGGTGGTGCTGTCTCAGTGTATGTGCAGTGTATATGATGTCATCGTGTGTTGGTGGTGCTGTCTCAGTGTATGTGCAGTGTATATGATGTCATCGTGTGATGGTGGTGCTGTCTCAGTGTATGTGCAGTGTATATGATGTCATCGTGTGCTGGTGGTGCTGTCTCAGTGTATGTGCAGTGTATATGATGTCATCGTGTGATGGTGGTGCTGTCTCAGTGTACAGTGTATATGATGGCATCGTGTGATGGTGGTGCTGTATCAGTGTACAGTGTATTTGGTGTCATCGTGTGATGGTGGTGCTGTCTCAGTGTACAGTGCATATGATGTCATCGTGTGATGGTGGTGCTGTCTCAGTGTACAGTGTATATGATGGCATCGTGTGATTGTGGTAATGTCTCAGTGTGCAGTGTATATGATGTCATCGTGTGATGGTTGTGCTGTCTCAGTGTACAGTGTATATGATGGCATCGTGTGATTGTGGTAATGTCTCAGTGTGCAGTGTATATGATGGCATCGTGTGATGGTGGTGCTGTCTCAGTGTACAGTGTATATGATGTCATCGTGTGGTTGTGGTGCTGTCTCAGTGTATGTGCAGTGTATATGATGTCATCGTGTGATGGTGGTGCTGTCTCAGTGTACAGTGTATATGATGTCATCGTGTGATTGTGGTGCTGTCTCAGTGTACAGTGTATATGATGTCATCGTGTGATGGTGGTGCTGTCTCAGTGTATGTGCAGTGTATATGATGTCATCGTGTGATGGTGGTGCTGTCTCAGTGTATATGCAGTGTATATGATGTCATCGTGTGCTGGTGGTGTTGTCTCAGTGTATGTACAGTGTATAAGATGTCATCATGTGGTGGTGGTGCTGTCTCAGTGTACAGTGTATATGATGTCATCGTGTGCTGGTGGTGCTGTCTCAGTGTACAGTGTATATCATTTCATCGTGTGATGGTGGTGCTGTCTCAGTGTACAGTGTATATGATGTCATCGTGTGATGGTGGTACTGTATCAATATATGTGCAGTGTATATGATGTCATCGTGTGATGGTGGTGCTGTCTCAGTGTATGTGCAGTGTATATGATGTCATCGTGTGTTGGTGGTGCTGTCTCAGTGTATGTGCAGTGTATATGATGTCATCGTGTGATGGTGGTGCTGTCTCAGTGTATGTGCAGTGTATATGATGTCATCGTGTGCTGGTGGTGCTGTCTCAGTGTATGTGCAGTGTATATGATGTCATCGTGTGATGGTGGTGCTGTCTCAGTGTACAGTGTATATGATGGCATCGTGTGATGGTGGTGCTGTATCAGTGTACAGTGTATTTGTGTCATCGTGTGATGGTGGTGCTGTCTCAGTGTACAGTGCATATGATGTCATCGTGTGATGGTGGTGCTGTCTCAGTGTACAGTGTATATGATGGCATCGTGTGATTATGGTAATGTCTCAGTGTGCAGTGTATATGATGTCATCGTGTGATGGTTGTGCTGTCTCAATGTACAGTGTATATGATGGCATCGTGTGATTGTGGTAATGTGTCAGTGTGCAGTGTATATGATGGCATCGTGTGATGGTGGTGCTGTCTCAGTGTACAGTGTATATGATGTCATCGTGTGGTTGTGGTGCTGTCTCAATGTATGTGCAGTGTATATGATGTCATCGTGTGATGGTGGTGCTGTCTCAGTGTACAGTGTATATGATGTCATCGTGTGATTGTGGTGCTGTCTCAGTGTACAGTGTATATGATGTCATCGTGTGATGGTGGTGCTGTCTCAGTGTATGTGCAGTGTATATGATGTCATCGTGTGATGGTGGTGCTGTCTCAGTGTATATGCAGTGTATATGATGTCATCGTGTGCTGGTGGTGCTGTCTCAGTGTATGTACAGTGTATATGATGTCATCGTGTTGTGGTGGTGCTGTCTCAGTGTACAGTGTATATGATGTCACCGTGTGGTGGTGGTACTGTCTCAGTGTATGTGCAGTGTATATGATGTCATCGTGTGGTGGTGGTGTTGTCTCAGTGTATGTACAGTGTATATGATGTCATCATGTGGTGGTGGTGCTGTCTCAGTGTACAGTGTATATGATGTCATCGTGTGATGGTGGTGCTGTCTCAGTGTACAATGTATATGATGTCATCGTGTGCTGGTGGTGCTGTCTCAGTGTATGTGCAGTGTATATGATGGCATCGTGTGATGGTGGTGCTGTCTCAGTGTACAATGTATATGATGTCATCGTGTGATGGTGGTGCTGTCTCAGTGTACAATGTATATGATGTCATCGTGTGCTGGTGGTGCTATCTCAGTGTATGTACAGTGTATATGATGGCATCCTGTATTGGTGGTGCTGTCTCAGTGTATGTGCAGTGTATATGATGTCATCGGGTGATGGTGGTGCTGTCTCAGTTTACAGTGTATATGATGTCATCGTGTGGTGGTGGTGCTGTCTCAGTGTATGTGCAGTGTATATGATGTCATCGTGTGATGGTGGTGCTGTCTCAGTGTATGTGCAGTGTATATGATGTCATCGTGTTGTGGTGGTGCTGTCTCAGTGTACAGTGTATATGATGTCACCGTGTGGTGGTGGTGGTGTTGTCTCAGTGTATGTGCAGTGTATATGATGTCATCGTGTGATGGTGGTGCTGTCTCAGTGTACAATGTATATGATGTCATCGTGTGATGGTGGTGCTGTCTCAGTGTACAATGTATATGATGTCATCGTGTGCTGGTGGTGCTGTCTCAGTGTATGTACAGTATATATGATGGCATCCTGTGGTGGTGGTGCTGTCTCAGTGTATGTGCAGTGTATATGATGTCATCGTGTGATGGTGGTGCTGTCTCAGTGTACAATGTATATGATGTCATCGTGTGATGGTGGTGCTGTCTCAGTGTATGTGCAGTGTATATGATGTCATCGTGTGCTGGTGGTGCTGTCTCAGTGTATGTACAGTGTATATGATGTCATCGTGTTGTGGTGGTGCTATCTCAGTGTACAGTGTATATGATGTCACCGTGTGGTGGTGGTACTGTCTCAGTGTATGTGCAGTGTATATGATGTCATCGTGTGGTTGTGGTGTTGTCTCAGTGTATGTACAGTGTATATGATGTCATCATGTGGTGGTGGTGCTGTCTCAGTGTACAGTGTATATGATGTCATCGTGTAATGGTGGTGCTGTCTCAGTGTACAATGTATATGATGTAATCGTGTGCTGGTGGTGCTGTCTCAGTGTACAGTGTATATGATTTCATCGTGTGATGGTGGTACTGTCTCAGTGTACAGTGTATATGATGTCATCGTGTGATGGTGGTACTGTATCATTATATGTGCAGTGTATATGATGTCATCGTGTGATGGTGGTGCTGTCTCAGTGTATGTGCAGTGTATATGATGTCATCGTGTGATTGTGGTACTGTCTCAGTGTACAGTGTATATGATGTCATCGTGTGATGGTGGTACTGTATCAGTGTATGTGCAGTGTATATGATGTCATCGTGTGATGGTGGTGCTGTCTCAGTATATGTGCAGTGTATATGATGTCAACGTGTGATGGTGGTGCTGTCTCAGTGTACAGTATATATGATGTTATCGTGTGATGGTGGTGCTGTCTCAGTGTATGTGCAGTGTATATGATGTCATCGTGTGGTGGTGGTGCTGTCTCAGTGTATGTACAGCTATATGATGCATCGTGATGGTGGTCGTCTCAGTGTACAGTGTATATGATGTCATCGTGTGATGGTGGTACTGTCTCAGTGTATGTGCAGTGTATATGATGTCATCGTGTGATAGTGGTCTGCTCAGTGTACAATGTATATGATGTCATCGTGTGGTGGTGGGCTGTCTCAGTGTATGTGCAGTATATATGATGTCATCTGTGATGGTGGTGCTGTCTCAGTGTACAATGTATATGATGTCATCGTGTGATGGTGGTGCTGTCTCAGTGTACAATGTATATGATGTCATCGTGTGATGGTGGTGCTGTCTCAGTGTATGTACAGTGTATATGATGTCATCCTGTGATGGTGGTGCTGTCTCAGTGTGCAGTGTATATGATGGCATCGTGTGATGGTGGTGCTGTCTCAGTGTACAGTGTATATGATGTAATCGTGTGATGGTGGTACTGTCTCAGTGTATATGATGTCATCGTGTGATGGTGGTGCTGACTCAGTG
>JABXNX010000657.1:0-14932 GCA_014843695.1 Archivesica marissinica | reverse complement strand
CAAACACTACACTATTGAATAACAGAGAGATCATTCATAAGGTAGCTTCATTAATACATTGAATCTACACTAAAGTGTCCACACGATGAACGAGGACGCAAACACTACACTATTGAATAACAGAGAGATCATTCATAATGTAGCTTCATTAATACATTGAATCTACACTAAAGTGTCCACACGATGAACGAGGACGCAAACACTACACTATTGAATAACAGAGAGATCATTCATAAGGTAGCTTCATTAATACATTGAATCTACACTAAAGTGTCCACACGATGAACGAGAACGCAAACACTACACTATTGAATAACAGAGAGATCATTCATAAGGTAGCTTCATTAATACATTGAATCTACACTAAAGTGTCCACACGATGAAAACGCAAACGACACTAAAAAAAAAAAAAAAGAAACAGACGCATAGGGCAAAAAATTGGCAAATTATAACGTGTCCACATGATGAAAAAAAAAAAACTAAAGAAAAAGAGATCATTCATAAGGTAGCTTCATTAATAAAGAATCAACACTAAAGTGTCCACAAACAAAAAACACTACATAAAACAGAAGATCAATAAGGTAGCTTCATACATTGAATCTACACTAAATGGCCACACGATGAACGAGAACGCAAACACTACACTATTGAATAACAGAGATCATTCATACGGTAGCTTCATTAATACATTGAATCTACACTAAAGTGTCCACAAGATGAACGAGGACGCAAACACTACACTATTGAATAACAGAGAGATCATTCATAAGGTAGCTTCATTAATATATTGAATCTACACTAAAGTGTCCACACGATGAACGGGGACGCACACACTACAATATTGAATAACAGAGAGATCATTCATAAGGTAGCTTCATTAATACATTGAATCTACACTAAAGTGTCCACACGATGAACGAGAACGCAAACACTACACTATTGAATAACAGAGAGATCATTCATAAGGTAGCTTCATTAATACATTGAATCTACACTAAAGTGTCCACACGATGAACGAGAACGCAAACACAACACTATTGAATAACAGAGAGATCATTCATAAGGTAGCTTCATTAATACATTGAATCTACACTAAAGTGTCCACACGATGCGAGACGCAACACCCAAACGAATCCCAAAAAAAAAAAAAAACACTACACTATTGAATAACAGAGAGATCATTCATAAGGTAGCTTCATTAATACATTGAATCTACACTAAAGTGTCCACACGATGAACGAGAACGCAAACACTACACTATTGAATAACAGAGAGATCATTCATACGGTAGCTTCATTAATATATTGAATCTACACTAAAGTGTCCACACGATGAACGAGGACGCAAACACTACACTATTGAATAACAGAGAGATCATTCATACGGTAGCTTCATTAATACATTGAATCTACACTAAAGTGTCCACACGATGAACGGGAACGCAAACACTACACTATTGAATAACAGAGAGAGCATTCATAAGGTAGCTTCATTAATACATTGAATCTACACTAAAGTGTCCACACGATGAACGAGGACGTAAACACTACACTATTGAATAACAGAGAGATCATTCATAAGGTAGCTTCATTAATATATTCAATCTACACTAAAGTGTCCACACGATGAACGAGAACGCAAACACTACACTATTGAATAACAGAGAGATCATTCATAAGGTAGCTTCATTAATACATTGAATCTACACTAAAGTGTCCACACGATGAACGAGAACGTAAACACTACACTATTGAATAACAGAGAGATCATTCATAAGGTAGCTTCATTAATACATTGAATCTACACTAAAGTGTCCACACGATGAACGAGAACGCAAACACTACACTATTGAATAACAGAGAGATCATTCATAAGGTAGCTTCATTAATACATTGAATCTACACTAAAGTGTCCACACGATGAACGAGGACGCAAACACTACACTATTGAATAACAGAGAGATCATTCATAAGGTAGCTTCATTAATATATTGAATCTACATTAAAGTGTCCACACGATGAACGGGGACGCACACACTACAATATTGAATAACAGAGAGATCATTCATAAGGTAGCTTCATTAATACATTGAATCTACACTAAAGTGTCCACACGATGAACGAGAACGCAAACACTACACTATTGAATAACAGAGAGATCATTCATAAGGTAGCTTCATTAATACATTGAATCTACACTAAAGTGTCCACAAGATGAACGAGGACGCAAACACTACACTATTGAATAACAGAGAGAGCATTCATAAGGTAGCTTCATTAATACATTGAATCTACACTAAAGTGTCCACACGATGAACGAGAACGCAAACACTACACTATTGAATAACAGAGAGATCATTCATAAGGTAGCTTCATTAATACATTGAATCTACACTAAAGTGTCCACACGATGAACGAGACGCAAACACTACACTATTGAATAACAGAGAGATCATTCATAAGGTAGCTTCATTAATACATTGAATCTACACTAAAGTGTCCACACGATGAACGAGAACGCAAACACTACACTATTGAATAACAGAGAGATCATTCATAAGGTAGCTTCATTAATACATTGAATCTACACTAAAGTGTCCACATGATGAACGAGAACGCAAACACTACACTATTGAATAACAGAGATATCATTCATAAGGTAGCTTCATTAATACATTGAATCTACACTAAAGTGTCCACACGATGAACGAGGACGCAAACACTACACTATTGAATAACAGAGAGATCATTCATAAGGTAGCTTCATTAATACATTGAATCTACACTAAAGTGTCCACACGATGAACGAGGACGCAAACACTACACTATTGAATAACAGAGAGATCATTCATACGGTAGCTTCATTAATACATTGAATCTACACTAAAGTGTCCACACGATGAACGAGGACGTAAACACTACACTATTGAATAACAGAGAGATCATTCATAAGGTAGCTTCATTAATATATTCAATCTACACTAAAGTGTCCACACGATGAACGAGAACGCAAACACTACACTATTGAATAACAGAGAGATCATTCATAAGGTAGCTTCATTAATACATTGAATCTACACTAAAGTGTCCACACGATGAACGAGAACGCAAACACTACACTATTGAATAACAGAGAGAGCATTCATAAGGTAGCTTCATTAATACATTGAATCTACACTAAAGTGTCCACACGATGAACGAGGACGTAAACACTACACTATTGAATAACAGAGAGATCATTCATAAGGTAGCTTCATTAATATATTCAATCTACACTAAAGTGTCCACACGATGAACGAGAACGCAAACACTACACTATTGAATAACAGAGAGATCATTCATAAGGTAGCTTCATTAATACATTGAATCTACACTAAAGTGTCCACACGATGAACGAGAACGCAAACACTACACTATTGAATAACAGAGAGATCATTCATAAGGTAGCTTCATTAATACATTGAATCTACACTAAAGTATCCACACGATGAACGAGAACGCAAACACTACACTATTGAATAACAGAGAGATCATTCATAAGGTAGCTTCATTAATACATTGAATCTACACTAAAGTGTCCACACGATGAACGAGAACGCAAACACTACACTATTGAATAACAGAGAGAGCATTCATAAGGTAGCTTCATTAATACATTGAATCTACACTAAAGTGTCCACACGATGAACGGGGACGCACACACTACAATATTGAATAACAGAGAGATCATTCATAAGGTAGCTTCATTAATACATTGAATCTACACTAAAGTGTCCACACGATGAACGGGGACGCACACACTACACTATTGAATAACAGAGAGATCATTCATAAGGTAGCTTCATTAATACATTGAATCTACACTAAAGTGTCCACACGATGAACGAGTACGCAAACACTACACTATTGAATAACAGAGAGATCATTCATAAGGTAGCTTCATTAATACATTGAATCTACACTAAAGTGTCCACACGATGAACGAGAACGCAAACACTACACTATTGAATAACAGAGAGAGCATTCATAAGGTAGCTTCATTAATACATTGAATCTACACTAAAGTGTCCACAAGATGAACGAGGACGCAAACACTACACTATTGAATAACAGAGAGAGCATTCATAAGGTAGCTTCATTAATACATTGAATCTACACTAAAGTGTCCACACGATGAACGAGGACGCAAACACTACACTATTGAATAACATAGAGATCATTCATAAGGTAGCTTCATTGATACATTGAATCTACACTAAAGTGTCCACACGATGAACGGGGACGCACACACTACAATATTGAATAACAGAGAGATCATTCATAAGGTAGCTTCATTAATACATTGAATCTACACTAAAGTGTCCACACGATGAACGAGAACGCAAACACTACACTATTGAATAACAGAGAGATCATTCATAAAGTAGCTTCATTAATACATTGAATCTACACTAACGTGTCCACACGATGAACGAGAACGCAAACACTACACTATTGAATAACAGAGAGATCATTCATAAGGTAGCTTCATTAATACATTGAATCTACACTAATGTGTCCACACGATGAATGAGAACGCAAACACTACACTATTGAATAACAGAGAGATCATTCATAAGGTAGCTTCATTAATACATTGAATCTACACTAAAGTGTCCACACGATGAACGAGAACGCAAACACTACACTATTGAATAACAGAGAGATCATTCATAAAGTAGCTTCATTAATACATTGAATCTACACTAACGTGTCCACACGATGAACGAGAACGCAAACACTACACTATTGAATAACAGAGAGATCATTCATAAGGTAGCTTCATTAATACATTGAATCTACACTAATGTGTCCACACGATGAATGAGAACGCAAACACTACACTATTGAATAACAGAGAGATCATTCATAAGGTAGCTTCATTAATACATTGAATCTACACTAAAGTGTCCACACGATGAACGAGAACGCAAACACTACACTATTGAATAACAGAGAGAGCATTCATAAGGTAGCTTCATTAATACATTGAATCTACACTAAAGTGTCCACACGATGAACGAGGACGCAAAAAATACACTATTGAATAACAGAGAGATCATTCATAAGGTAGCTTCATTAATACATTGAATCTACACTAAATTGTCCACACGATGAACGGGGACGCACACACTACAATATTGAATAACAGAGAGATCATTCATAAGGTAGCTTCATTAATACATTGAATCTACACTAAAGTGTCCACACGATGAACGAGAACGCAAACACTACACTATTGAATAACAGAGAGAGCATTCATAAGGTAGCTTCATTAATACATTGAATCTACACTAAAGTGTCCACACGATGAACGAGGACGCAAAAAATACACTATTGAATAACAGAGAGATCATTCATAAGGTAGCTTCATTAATACATTGAATCTACACTAAATTGTCCACACGATGAACGGGGACGCACACACTACAATATTGAATAACAGAGAGATCATTCATAAGGTAGCTTCATTAATACATTGAATCTACACTAAAGTGTCCACACGATGAACGAGAACGCAAACACTAAACTATTGAATAACAGAGAGATCATTCATAAGGTAGCTTCATTAATACATTGAATCTACACTAAAGTGTCCACACGATGAACGAGAACGCAAACACTACACTATTGAATAACAGAGAGAGCATTCATAAGGTAGCTTCATTAATACATTGAATCTACACTAAAGTGTCCACACGATGAACGAGGACGCAAACACTACACTATTGAATAACAGAGAGAGCATTCATAAGGTAGCTTCATTAATACATTGAATCTACACTAAAGTGTCCACACGATGAACGAGACGCAAACACTACACTATTGAATAACATAGAGATCATTCATAAGGTAGCTTCATTGATACATTGAATCTACACTAAAGTGTCCACACGATGAACGTGGACGCACACACTACAATATTGAATAACAGAGAGATCATTCATAAGGTAGCTTCATTAATACATTGAATCTACACTAAAGTGTCCACACGATGAACGAGAACGCAAACACTACACTACTGAATAACAGAGAGATCATTCATAAGGTAGCTTCATTAATACATTGAATCTACACTAAAGTGTCCACACGATGAACGAGAACGCAAACACTACACTATTGAATAACAGAGAGATCATTCATAAGGTAGCTTCATTAATACATTGAATCTACACTAAAGTGTCCACACGATGAACGAGAACGCAAACACTACACTATTGAATAACAGAGAGATCATTCATAAGTAGCTTCATTAATACATTGAATCTACACTAAAGTGTCCACACGATGAACGAGGACGCAAACACTACACTATTGAATAACAGAGAGATCATTCATAAGGTAGCTTCATTAATACATTGAATCTACACTAAAGTGTCCACACGATGAACGAGAACGCAAACACTACACTATTGAATAACAGAGAGATCATTCATAAGGTAGCTTCATTAATATACATTGAATCTACACTAAAGTGTCCACACGATGAACGAGAACGCAAACACTACACTATTGAATAACAGAGAGATCATTCATAAGGTAGCTTCATTAATACATTGAATCTACACTAAAGTGTACACACGATGAACGAGAACGCAAACACTACACTATTGAATAACAGAGAGATCATTCATAAAATAGCTTCATTAATACATTGAATCTACACTAAAGTGTCCACACGATGAACGAGAACGCAAACACTACACTATTGAATAACAGAGAGATCATTCATAAGGTAGCTTCATTAATACATTGAATCTACACTAAAGTGTCCACACAATGAACGAGAACGCAAACACCACACTATTGAATAACAGAGAGATCATTCATAAGGTAGCTTCATTAATACATTGAATCTACACTAAAGTGTCCACACGATGAACGAGAACGCAAACACTACACTATTGAATAACAGAGAGATCATTCATAAGGTAGCTTCATTAATACATTGAATCTACACTAAAGTGTCCACACGATGAACGAGAACGCAAAAAATGTCGACGTAGCCCAGTCGGCATACATTTATTGAGGGTCCGCTGTGGGTATGCCGGGTAGATAACTGAAACAACACAGCTATTCATATATATCATAGATATTTATTGTCATCGTAACTCGACCCAACAACGTCGAGATAACAAGTGCAACCAAGCATTGCACAAGGTATTACAAAATGTATAAGATACACCAGGCTATGTACATATATGGTGAAGAAATGCACAGTTAATAAACACATAGTTCTTACATGTCCCAGTCACAGTAAGTATGTTATAAAGATACCTATAACGAGATAATAAACGTAACTAACCTGAAACAACACAGCTATTCATATATATCATAGATATTTATTGTCATCGTAACTCGACCCAACAACGTCGAGATAACAAGTGCAACCAAGCATTGCACAAAGTATCCGGACATGGTAGATCGAGTTACATGTGCCGGGTTAGTAACAGTTAGAGTATAGGCTATCGGAGTTGAGGATAAGTGGGAAGAACAAACATAACGGGACATATGGTAATGATCTAAAGAGAATCACAGGGACAAGTGGTAGTTGATGGTATTTATTTATATTACAAGTTATGGTCCGCGTGAATATAAAACATTAACATTTCATCCTGTGACATATTTCCTCTGGTTGGAGAAAAAGGCTCCTGACTTTTCTGTACATCAGCCTGAAATAAACAAAAAAACAAACTAAAGAAATGAACTAAAATAAAAGAATGGAAATTCTAAGAAATTTCATAAAACAACAAGGGTAAACACGTTGGCTGGGCTACAACTCATGTGTACACTACCATTGGTAGTCACTATTCATTAGTACAGTTCTTGTACATGGTATAATAGTGAGAAATCGCTATATATTGTCCTTATTGTGAGCGTGGTGTGTTATATATAGTATCACAGTGTATGTGTGCTATATATTGTTTGTTTGACATTTAAATTTATTTAAGTGCATCTATCATGGCGGAGGCTTTAAGCGAACGGGAATTGCGGCGGATTTTTAGAGATAGAATACGAGAAAGGCAGATACAGGAAGACCGAGATAGGCAGCTACAGATAGAGAGAAAGCGAGATAGGCATATACTAGAAGAGCGAGATAGGCTACAAGAAGAACAAGAACGACATGAGAGCAACGACAGTGAAAGCGAATTTTCTGAATTAGACACCATAGATGAATTTCTGCATGAACAGTCAGCTAGAGATATAAAATTAATGCACAAGAATACAACGCCTAGCCTGCGTTCCCAAACTGATCATAATGTGGACAGCAACTTGGCATTTATAGACCAACAGATAGAACTGTTAGACATTGCATCACTAGAAAGTAGTCATGGTGCAAATCAAAATACTAAATTTCATGAGGAAAACCAGAGTAAAGAGAAACGGAGAAGCTATGAATATAGTAGACTGACATCAGAAAGAATAGATAGTGAGAATATTGAAGAGATGAATAGACACTCTTATAATAGAGATGTAATAACTAGTGAAGGTGGTAGTTATACAAGATATAACACAGTACGAAAGGATGCGACAATGATAGACAAGAGAGAGACAAAGGTAAGACAAGTGAAAAAGAGTAAACAACATGAGATAGATACGGATAGAGATCTACTGAAAGTTAAAAGTGAACGTATGGAAATTAGAAGTCAAGCTAGTAGATATGAAAGAGAAAGTGTAAAATTAAGGAGATTGCAACTGGAGGAAGACAAACGACAACATCTAATTATAGAGAGTGAAAGAAGATTTTGTGAGGAAATTGAAAACAAGAGAGCAGCAGAATTAGATTTGATTGATAAAATAAAAATATTGGAGGACCAGGAATATGAGCTATACAGAACACGAAATGAAAATGAACAGCTTGAATTGAAAATGGTGACAAAAAGGGAACAAGATGAATTGTTAGATAGAAAAGTTAAACTTCTGAAAGAGAAAGAAAAACTGTTGAGTACAAGATTAAATATGCAGGAGAGTAGTAGCTGTGTTCCAATGAGGAAACAACAACATGCGATTGTTGATCAAACTGGACGAGACAATTACCCATAGTTCAAATTAGGTTTACCTAAGATACCAGTTTTTAACGGGAAGCACTTCGAACAATGGAAGATGGAAGTGACATATCTGATTAGAACAAAGTTGTACCCGGATTATGTAATTGTCCAAACCGTCAGAAATTCATTACAAGATGAAACACGACAGATTCCTCTGACATTGAAACCAACGGCATCTACGATAGATATCATTGAGAAACTTAGTGACATTTACGGTGATATTAAGACTGGAGATAAAATAGTACAGGATTTTTACTCAGCAGTACAAGGAGAAGGAGAACCAAGTTCAATATGGGGCGTGAGAATTGAAACCTTATTCCAGAAAGCCGTAGAGAAGGGAGAGATAGATGAAATGAGGAGAGATATCAAGTTGAAGGAAAGGTTCTGGAGAGGCCTTAGATCAGAAAAGTTAAAGATTGCAACAAGAGTGTCTTATGAATCAACAGATACATTCGAGAAATTACGAAGGAAAACACGATTAGAGGAGGAAGAAGATGCTCATGTTAAAGTGAATCAAATAGGAAAGACCGATGAGAAACTCCAAGAACTGCTGGATAGACTGAAGACAGTTGAAAGTGAACTCAGAAAGTTAAAAGGATGTACATCAAGCTCCAATTACCAAGAAAATTATAACCTAAGACAACCATATAGAGGTGGATATAGAGGTGGATATAGAGGTGGATTCAGAGGTAGAAACAGTAGATATAGAGGTCAGTCAAGGTATGAGGAAAGGTTCGAAGAGAAAGACATTGTTAAAAAGCAGAACAATGAAGCTGAACATTTAAACGGGAAGCCACTTCTGTCGGAGCGCTCGATGGAAGTGAAGAAGTAATGCGCCTAAATAAAGTCAGAACAAATTTTCGACAAAGGCTGATAGGCAAGTCGAGTGAAAATACCATATTCGTGGATAATGTAGAAGTGAAAGCACTGATCGACACCGGATCCATGGTCAGTACAATATCCGAAAGTTATTACCATCAAATGGAAAACAGACCAGATTTACGAAACATGGATGACTTCGAATTAAATGTAACAGATGCAAATGGAAACGATTTACCCTTTCTTGGCTATATAGAAGCTGAAGTTAGAATTCCTAACAGTGAGCCAACAGGGTTGTTTGTACCATTTCTTGTAGTTAAAACTACTGAATATAATAAAAATATTCCAATAATAGTTGGTACAAATATAATACGGGAATGTGCCCGATTGTATGATACCTTATCACCAGAAGATATGGAACCGCCATTAGAGTGGAAAACAGCATTTGAAGTTATTAGTCGATCATGTGTCGGAAATGTGAAAGCAACTAAAGATATAATTCTTAAACCAATGGAAGTGAAAACAGTGACCGGATTGGTTAGAAAGAGATACGATATCGAGTCTGCTGTTACAGAAGACACTGAGAAAGCTGGACCTGACAAACCGACAGTATGTCCTCGTGTTGTCACACTGGGTAACCCAGGTAAAACGGCCAGAATTCCAGTGAGAATATTTAACCTGTCAGCTAAGACAATGACCATACGCGCGAAATCAACTATTTGTCAGCTACAGGAAGTTGATATATTGCGTAATGTTCCCATGTTTGGAAATTCATCTTCAGATCAAGCATTGTTCCCTGGAAAAGAAACAAATGTCACCAGTGGAATTCCGGTTGTTCATCAACAAACTGAAATGGAATCTACAAGTACTAATACGACAGATCAGGATATTGAAAGTCAAATTAAAACCACATATGGAGTTGATCTAAAAGATGCCGATCTATCTGCTGAACAAAAGGTGAAAGTTCAAAATCTTTTTGAAAAATGGAAATCGGTGTTTCCAAAGACACCTATGGATTTGGGTCACACTTCAGCGGTGAAACACAAAATTGAACTTACCAACAATGAACCGTTCAAAGAACCATACCGTAGAATTCCACCAGCACTCTAATGAAGTGAAGCAACACTTACATGAGATGCTTGAGGTTGGTGCTATACGTGAGTCGAAGAGTCCATGGTCTTCCAATGTGGTCATTGTTCGGAAGAACGATGGCACCATTCGCTTTTGCATTGACTTTCGAAAGCTAAATGCAAGAACGAAGAAGGATGCGTATGGTATCCCACGGGTGGAGGACACATTGCACATGCTTGCAGGGGCAAAATACTTCACTAAATTGGACATGAAGGCAAGTTACTGGCAGGTCGAACTCCAGGAGGAAGATAAAGAGAAGACAGCATTTCAGGTTGCGGGTCTCGGCTTTTACGAATGTAACCGGATGCCATTTGGCTTATGCAATGCTCCGGCCACATTCCAACGCCTCATGGAACGCTGCATGGGAGACCTCAATCTGAGAGACTGTCTAATCTATCTCGACGACATTGTTATCTTCAGTCAGGATATCGATTCACACATCGACCGCCTCAATTTAGTATTTCAACGCCTTGCTGAATATCAACTAAAGATCAAGCCATCAAAGTGCGAATTTTTTCAGAAAGAGACGACCTATCTTGGACACGTAGTTTCTGAAGAAGGCATTAAAGCTGATCCGAAGAAATCGGAAGTTGTGAAACATTGGCCAACTCCGCGAACAGTTAAGCAGGTTCGGCAATTTCTCGGATTCGCTGGATATTACAGGCGATTTATAAAAGGATTTTCTGCAATAGCCAGGCCGTTGAACAACTTATTAATTGGAATCCCCACTACGAAGCAAAGACACAATGTCTCGAAAAAGATCAAGCGAACTCCATTCAAGTGGGATGAGCCGCAACAACGGGCTTTTGACAACATCAAAGAGCAATTGACAAGTCCTCCTATACTGGCATACGCCGACTATTCGAAACCATTCACCCTCCACGTTGATGCATCGTCTGTTGGACTTGGAGCTGTTCTATACCAGAAACAAGGAGATCATGACAGAGTGATCGCCTATGCTAGCCGCAGCCTGAAGCAAAGTGAGACAAATTATCCGGCTCATAAACTCGAGTTTCTCGCCCTCAAGTGGTATGTTACTGAAAAGTCTCATGACTACTTGTATGGCGCGAAAGTCGAGGTTGTGACTGATAATAATCCACTTACATACGTAAACAGTACAGCTAAGTTGGACGCTACAGGTCATCGCTGGCTAGCCGCTCTTTCCAATTACAACTACACTGCCAAATACCGGAAGGGTAAATATCATATTGATGCAGACGGACTCAGTCGGATAATTCCACGTGAAGTCATACAGGCAGTCAACAACGCAGCAACAGCTGACACGACACCTCTTGCAGACACAATCCAAGACCCTGACAACCCTATGCCACAAACGGATGTCAACATTTCTAATGATCTATTGCATGCTTACAGCTTGTCGTCAAAGGACTGGAGTGCAGCACAGGCCCAGGATCCCATATTATCAAAGATTGCGGAACATATTAGAAACGGAACCAAACCGGCTCAGCCGATGGACGAATCTGTATATCTTCGTGATTGGCCCCATTTTATTGAACTTCAGGGGGTACTTTATCGTAAAACATGTGGGTCTGATGCAGAACGACTGCAATTACTCCTGCCTGAAGCACTTCGTTCAGATGTCTTTAAGGCTTTGCATGATGACCTTGGACACCAAGGACGTGACAGGACAACATCGCTATTCAAAGAACGATTTTATTGGCCTGGAATGGGCAGCTTTATAGCAGATAGCGTCAGGAATTGCGACCGCTGTATCCGACGGAAAGCTCTGGCATCCACAGCTGAGTTGACACCAATACAATCTATGGCTCCAATGGAAACTGTTTGCATAGATTACTTGTCTTTGGAACGATCCAAGGGTGGATTTGAAAACATCCTTGTCTTGACGGACCATTTCACCCGATACGCCCAGGCATTCCCCACACGCAACCAGACTGCAAAGACGACCGCTCGTGTTCTGTTTGAAAATTTCGTAGTCCATTACGGATTCCCTGCTGGAATCCACAGTGATCAGGGCCGGAATTTTGAATCAACACTTATCAAGGAGCTTTGTAGTCTGGCTGGTGTGGAGAAAACTAGGACTACACCCTATCATGCTATGGGAAATGGAATGGTTGAAAGATTTAACCAAACACTACTAAAAATGCTTGGTACTCTGGAAGAGCATCAAAAGTCGGACTGGAAGGCTCATGTTCCGGGTCTGGTGCATGCCTACAATGCTACTCAGCATGATAGTACGGGTTTTTCACCGTATTTTCTAATGTTTGGCAGGCACCCTAGGCTCGCTATTGATGCTTTTCTAGGGTTACCTAAAGACAGTTTAACTTCAGGTCTACGTTCTGAGTACGTAGTTAAACTACACGATCGTCTACGTTCTGCTTATGCGAAGGCCCGGGAGATAGCCGCCAGAACGTCGTCATCGAATAAGTCTCGCTATGATAAGAAGGCTCGCAGCACAGTGCTTTATCCAGGAGATCGTGTTCTTGTACGCAACGTCACTATCCGTGGAAAACAGAAACTCGCAGACAAATGGGAGAATTACCCATACATTGTACTTCGTCAGCCTATTGAGGACATGCCTGTCTACGAAGTTAAGCGTGAGGGCTCACGATTCAAAAAGTCTCGGACACTTCATCGTAACCTTCTCCTTCCGTTTATGACTATCACAGACAGAATAGAAGAATCAGCGCTGACAGATGATGAGATAAACACGGATGCAGTCGATGATCCACTTGAAGCAGATGGAGAGCATGATTTGGACATGGATGATACGGGCAATGCATTTATCAATGCATCTGAGGATGAAAGTGACAAAGCAAGTGTCCAGCCTGTTCGTCCATATATTATCCCCAGGAGACGGAAGCCTGGAGATATGGGATTGTCTCCACCATGCAGACCAGTAAGACAGCACAAGCAACCGAAATGGATGACGACGGGAGATTGGAAATTGTGACAAGCAACAGCACAGTTCAGCCTACATGATAGAGGTGATGATGTGTATTATATTTAATGATGTGTAGTATTTTGTGAACTAGGGTATGTGTGTGTATACTTGTTATTTTACCATAGCCAAGTCTAGAGAATTATATATAACATTGAATGTTGGCTATTTAATATTGAACTTACGTCGCCCTTAGTTTTTGGTGAAGTAGTTGATTATATTGTTGAACGAGACAATTGAATGCACTGCAGTAGTGTAATATATATTACTAATGCTGGATGTATGTATGTATATATGTATTGTGTATGAACATGTATCCGACCGAACCTTATTGTTGCATATTGCAGCGCTGTGTTCTTAAATCTGCTGTGTTAAGCAATACTAGATACATCTTGTACCTAGTTGAAGAAATTCCCTGCGTGAGACTTTAATACTACCAATGGTAGTGTACACATGAGTTGTAGCCCAGCCAACGTGTTTACCCTTGTTGTTTTATGAAATTTCTTAGAATTTCCATTCTTTTATTTTAGTTCATTTCTTTAGTTTGTTTTTTTGTTTATTTCAGGCTGATGTACAGAAAAGTCAGGAGCCTTTTTCTCCAACCAGAGGAAATATGTCACAGGATGAAATGTTAATGTTTTATATTCACGCGGACCATAACTTGTAATATAAATATATACCATCAACTACCACTTGTCCCTGTGATTCTCTTTAGATCATTACCATATGTCCCGTTATGTTTGTTCTTCCCACTTATCCTCAACTCCGATAGCCTATACTCTAACTGTTACTAACCCGGCACATGTAACTCGATCTACCATGTCCGGATACTTTGTGCAATGCTTGGTTGCACTTGTTATCTCGACGTTGTTGGGTCGAGTTACGATGACAATAAATATCTATGATATATATGAATAGCTGTGTTGTTTCAGTTATCTACCCGGCATACCCACAGCGGACCCTCAATAAATGTA
>JABXNX010000656.1:0-14939 GCA_014843695.1 Archivesica marissinica | reverse complement strand
CGTGTATATCTTGTAGTAATGTATGTAGATATGGTGATTTAGTGGATATATATTGGTGTAATATATGTAGATATAGTGTGTATATATTGTAGTAATGTATGTAGATATCGTGAGACAGCGTGTATATATTGTAGTAATGAATGTATATATGGTGAACTAGTGTGTAGATCTTGTAGTAATGAATGTAGAATATACTACGTTCTCTCGTTATATCTATAACCGGCAGTGATATGATGTCGGTTCGAGCAATTTAATCAATTTTTTTTAAATTCAATTAGCCATTTTCTTTTCCAAATACTTAGCTCGGAAAGTTAAAACAACACATACTGTTTCACACTATTAATTTCATGTTATCCTGTACTTGAACTTGCGTGTGTGTTTTACGTTTATTTATAGTCGCTACCGGTTGCCCATATGAGCGACGTCTCCGGAAGAGATTAGTCATTTTAGATGTTTGGAGGATAGTGCAATGATACAGACAGAGACCCATTCCAGAGTCTCCTCCTGTTCTTTTATGTACACAATGTGTGTGAGGATAGTGCAATCCCTCCCCCGTCTGACCCTAATAAAATTAACAGTGTGTTACCACTGGACTACAGATCCGTCTGTAATTGAACTTGAGTGGAATACAATTATTGTTTTGTATTGATATCCCTCGTCTGATGTTGACACAATGTTTAATTGATGTGTTTTGACAACGATATGTGTGTTTCAGTGCATTGTCGTACTTAGTCTATGCAATGAATGCAGTGTGTTTCCATGCATCAATGACGTGGTAATGCGATACTTGTTATCTGTACCATATGGCGGCAGATGACACGTTTTGCAAGAGACACAATGTAATTTAGTTTAAAAAACATTTATAACAGAACATATTGTTTATTAGACTTAAAGCATAACTCATCATAATCGCAGGGATTCGGCACGTTTGAGGGTACTATAAGTACTTACATATATATACTAGTACCCCCAAACGTGCCGAATCCCTGTGATCATAATAATATATATACAATTTGCATGTAATGAAAAATTATAGTCATAAATATATGAAGGGTGTTTAACTGATTTATAATAAATTATTATAATAATAAATACTGTGTCTGTATATTTTAGGTGAAGACTTGGTTCCAGAATCGGCGAATGAAGGAGAAAAGACAACAGCGCGAGGAAGAACAGTCGCGTGGGTTCTGCTTGCCAACAGGTGGCGTTGATATAGCACAATTGGCAGCCCTCGGTATTTGTCCACCTCCGTATCAGCTTAGTAGTACTCCAGGTCCTAGCAACCAGCTTCCAGCCAACCAGCAATACAGCCGACTTCCTTCGCCAGTTCATTCACCACAACAACCAATAGTTCAGAACGGGAACATTGCAATGCCGCCGTTATCAAGATCTCCATACACGCTAGCACTTGATAATATGTCTGTCCAAAATATGCACACGCACCGTGATATTCAAAACATGCTACGAAATGAGACGTACAGTGGTACATTCAGTGCGTTCGCCGGTGCTGCAGGTATACATGCGCCCTTGGCGGTATATACGGGCAGACGAAGCTTACCAGACTTTCGTTATATCCACAATAATGCAAGATAGTTCAACATTGTGCATGCATTGAAATGTAGCTATTGTACATGTATATATGATAGATTGTGGAGCTCATCGCTAAAGTTCACAACCATTGTTGTTTTTTGTAGTAATGTCTATAATCCCATGTGAATTATTTTGGACTGTTGGAGCGCTCGGTACGGGGTTCTCATTTTTAATCCGACAATCCAGAACATTCTCTTCTTGCAATCGATCAATCTATATTTAGATCTGTAAATGTATCGACTTGCCACATGTATATATAGAGCCAGTCAATTCATATATATCTGCAATTAGTAAATATAAACAATCATTGTCGTTATAGACGGCGTTACCGTTTACATTCAAACCACTTCATAAAGGATCGTTTTGGCAATTATGAAAATTACTTTAAAAATCAAATATAGTTACACCACATTTGGTGTAAACATGAATACATATTTATTAAAAATGCAAGTTGACAGTGTGTTGCAAAACGGCGTAGTGCTATGTACGTATATGTATTACAGATTTATTGGAAATGGCTTCAGCGTTGTGTTTAAATATGTCATATGGTAGCGAGTTTTAAAGAAAACCTACTTTTACGTTTTATTCTTCATTATTCATAATAAAATATGCGACACAGATTGTGTTTTCTCTGTAACATATTGTGGACATATATTGTCGAATGCTCCACATACCGTGTGTTTTTTTATATTGTTTGTACAGTTATAATACTTTATTTGACTCGTAATATACATATTGATACTATTAATGAATACAATCCTGATGAAAACATGAGTAATTATTTTGTTTTAATTCTCAAGTCCGCTTGCGTGGTCGAGTGGTTAAGGTCGCTGACTTGTATACCACTGTAACCTATCATCACTGATGGTCACGGGTTCGAGCCCCGCTCAGACCGTGTCTCATTTATATGAAAAAGTTGGCAGTTTCTTACGGAGGTTGGTGCACCCAAGTACTGGTTAACCGCTGGAGCCTGCCCAGGAAAGGTGTTGTTAGGTAAACTGCCCGCCGGCGATATAGCCCAAAATGGTGCTGATGCAGGCGTAAAACCCGAAATATAACATAACATAACACTCTCTCGTTTCATCGGTCGATTAGTTTTAGTAACGTACGTCACTATCCTGGATTCTGATTGGTCTGTTATAACGTCATTGGATAAATAAAAATAGCAATACCGGTTCTAACTAGTTTTCTATTTATAGTAACGTATGTCATTATTATTTATAGCAATACGTTCTGATCGGATGAATATAAATAGCCTGTTCCAACTAGTTTTCTATTTATAGTAACGTAGGTCATTTATAGGATAGGTCTATACGTGTCTGGACATGATTTCGTGACGCCAACGACTGACTGATGCAATATTCCGGAAACTATAAACACTCTCAGTCCTTTGCGACTTAAGTATCGGATGCCATAGTGTAAAGATATTTAGGTACCTATACGAATTATATAATATCAAAATCTTACGATCGAAATGACGATAATAAATATAATCATTTTATCGGTATAATGAGAATGTGTAGAGGGAGGTAATTGTGTACGGACATTAGCTACGTAATTAGAATTAAGGGTAGATACGGACATAAATGGAGCGACACACACCGAGTCGAATGGACCGTTAATAAGCGATATAGTGTTTTCCCGCCATTTATATCCTCCATTTTGAAAATCGTAGGCTCGGAACGTATAATCGTTTAGTACGATTATCGAAACCCCCGGATAGATAGGACCTATAATAAAGCTTATATAACGAATTTATATCGGTACTTCCGGTTTTTCGGATCACTACTTCCGGTATGAGGTCGGACCATTAATTGAGTCGCGGATTCGTCATTGTCTCTTCGAGATCTTTCCGACGATACCAAACACGGCCAGTTTCCTCGAAAGGTCATTTTTCTTCAAACTTATTTACGATTAAAGGGAGAGTATCAGTATTATAGATATATCGAAAGATCAAAAATGAAGGGTAGCGTCGGAATCGTGATGACGATACGCGTATATTAGAACTAACGTATAGTAACGTTACTTACTTTTAAATATTTTTTCAATTTCGATAATGGGACTTTAAGGATATATAACATCTTTAAACCACTATATCTCGAAAATTAATCGTCGTATAAATAAAGGAAAGATATCGTCGGATAGGTCTCGCCGAGCTACGTCGAGTTATACAGATGTCTACGCTCTAACGCCGATCCGAAAAAATTGATGACGTCAGATTCGTAGGCCAAGTCTTTTAGCTCCACTATAAATAGCGTAGAGCGTACGCGGTGCTACCCCTATATCTAATAATCGAATTATGGATATCCGTATAAATACTAAAGAAATAGCGAAACGTCGTCCCCATAATTGTTGCTGTTTTTAGATTGATTTGAGTACCTCTGTAGGCCTACATACAGCATTTACATACATGTACATCTTATAATTCGAACATAATGCGACATATGCGCGCTAAATGACCATTACATATCCATCATGAAAACATCAAAGCCGTTGTTTTGGAGGACAGTGCACGAGGCAGAAGATGCTCCACCGACAGACAGACCGCCAGACGGACGGACGGACGGACAGACAGACAGACAGATAGGCAGTCAGGAGGGCAGGCAGGCAGGCAGGCAGACAGACAGACAGACAGACAGGGGCAGGGGAAATGTGTAATTTTAGTCTAATTTAAACACGTTCTTCCCATTAACCATATGTCCGAATGTCCATTTTGGCAACTAGCTTCTATATTATATCACATATATGTATCGAGGGGCACCCTGGGTGTTCCCCCCCCCCCAACTAACAGACACAGGCGTTTGGGGTCTGTACTAATTTTTTATTTAAACCGAGCGGCAGGCAGGCAGGCAGGCAGAGGATCTGCTTCCCACGGAGAGAGCATTTCCATTCATTAAATAGACAGTTACCTGGATTTTGATTTGTAACGTATACACACTACGTCAAGAGTCTGTTTATCTAAGCTACTGCATTATTGAGGCTATACAAGCGCGCTACATCGCACCAAACAGCTGATTAACTGCGGATGACCTCACGATTAAGTTATGTACGCACTCCGGGCTTATCAGTTAATCCGCTAGTTGTAGCTTAGAGAAATGTTGTTAGACGACCTCCTGATTAAGTTATGTGCGCACTCTGTGCTTATCAGTTAATCAGTTATGTTGCAGCTCAGAGATGACAACCGTGGTATGTAAACGCGTTAATTACTTTAGAATCATATTTATAATTACCTGTATGCATGTGTCAGTGTTTGGTTCCATGCTGTTTTCTCTATGTTTAAGTATTTCTATGGCCTTCCATGACACTAATGACGGATTTTGTAGTAAATACTGTTGCAAACGGTTTTTGCCTTCATTTTCTGTACTGATGGTGTTGGGTGTGGTGCCTATACTGAGATGTATCGTGCGGTTGTAGCTGTGCTCCGTGTCTTGAAGACGGGCATGGAACACCCCGTATTAGACATTTATATTAATCGTTGTATCACTATACGATAAAATACGTGTACTTTATTCTTGTTTCATATACGCTATGGCTATGAGTTGTCTAGTGACATGCCCCTCTGAAACGTACATTACGGATTATTAATAATTTATCGCGTTTTTATGGAAGTATACGTAACGATGTAAGATATATATTATTGATTTTCGCTAAAGAACATAGGTTAAGTTTGCGTATAATTAGGATTTCTTACTCGATAAAAACGTACGTCGAGTTTGAATAATATATTGAACTTACCCTTATATTCGTTGATGTTCGTGAAGCTGATTGAGGTCTAAGTCCGTTGTAAACGGTCTATATTTATAGAAGCGTTCGTAATAGTTATTTATGGATCGGTTCGTAGTCGATATTTATAGAATGGTACGCGATCGCTATTTATAAAGCTATTATCAATAGGCTCTATAGTGACGCGTATACCAAAAAAAAGCAAAGAGATGGGTAGTTGCGCGATACGTCATCAATAGACTCTATAGTGACGCGTATACACAACAAGTGATGACGTATACACAACAAGTAAAGAGACGCATGTACTACTATTAATGATCACTCTATTGTTTATCATTCTAAAATACACAGATTTATCTCACACCCTAAACACTGGGCCAAATGTCTATAGGTGAGAAATCGAGTTATCTACTGCATTGCAACCACAGCCTACCTGTATACAACATATTTCTCGTGTTGTATCCAGTATCTACTGTAGTCGACCATAATCTACTGTATGCAATGTACTGTCATTGATATATCGATAACTACAGCAGTGCAACCACAGCCTATCTGTATACAACGTACTTTCATTGTGGCATAGAGATAGCCTACGGCAGTATGACGACGATATACCTGCATACAACATACTTCCATCGATATATTGATTATCTACTGCAATATAACCACGATATACCTGCATACAACGTACTTCCATCGAACTATTGATTATCTATTGTAGTACGATCTACCTGCATACAACGTACTTCCATCGATATATTGATTATCTACTGTAGTACGATCTACCTGCATACAACGTACTTCCATCAATATATTGATAATCTACTGCAATATAAACACGATATATATGCATACAACGTACTTCCATCGATTTATTGATTACCTACTGCAATATAACCACGATATACCTGCATACAACGTACTTCCATCGATATATTGATTATCTACTGCAATATAACCACGATATACCTGCATACAACGTACTTCCATCGATATATTGATAATCTACTGCAATATAACCACGATATACCTGCATACAACGTACTTCCATCGATGTATTGATAATCTACTGCAATATAACCACGATATACCTGCATACAACGTACTTCCATCGATGTATTGATAATCTACTGCAATATAACACGATATACCTGCATACAACGTACTTTCATCAATATATTGATTATCTACTGTAGTACGATCTACCTGCATACAACGTACTTCCATCGATATATTGATTATCTACTGTAGTACGATAACTGCATACAAGTCTTCCATCAATATATTGATATCTACTGCAATTAACCACGATATACCTGCATACAACGTACTTCCATCGATATATTGATTATCTACTGCAGTATAACCACGATATACCTGCATACAACGTACTTCCATTGATATATTGATTATCTACTGCAATATAACCACGATATACCTGCATACCACGTACTTCCATCGATATATTGATAATCTACTGCAATATAACCACGATATACCTGCATACAACGTACTTCCATCGATATATTGATAATCTACTGCAATATAACCACGATATACCTGCATACAACGTACTTCCATCGATGTATTGATAATCTACTGCAATATAACCACGATATATATGCATACAACGTACTTCCATCGATGTATTGATAATCTACTGCAATATAACCACGATATATATGCATACAACGTACTTCCATCGATATATTGACTATATACTGCAGTACGATCTATCTGCATGCAACGTACTTCCATCGATATATTGACTATCTACTGAAGTACGATATATCTGCATGCAACGTACTTCCATCGATATATTGACTATCTACTGCAGTACGATCTATCTGCATGCAACGTACGTCCATCGATGTATTGATTTATCTACTGCATTATAACCACGATTTACCTGCATACAACGTATTTCCATCGATATATTGACTATCTACTGCATTATGACCATGCTATACCTGCATGCAACGTACTTCCATCGATATATTGATTATCTACTGCAATATAACCACGATATACCTGCATACAACGTACTTCCATCGATATATTGATTATCTACTGCAATATAACCACGATTTACCTGCATACAACGTACTTTCACCAATATATTGATTATCTACTTCAGCACGATATACTTGCATACAACGTACTTTCATTGAGATATTGAATATCTACGGCAGTATAACCACGATATACCTGCATACAACGTACTTTCATTGAGATATTGAATATCTACGGCAGTATAACCACGATATACCTGCATACAACGTACGTTCACCAATGTATTAATTATCTACTGCAGTCACTCTTTCTCAGTTAGCATGTGCATTGCATGTCGCCGGTGGTTTTCCTGAGATCAGATAGCATCAGCATACCTTTTATAGCATATATATGTAGATATACATGTACCACACATGAAATAACCCATAGATACCTTCCAAAAATCATCTGAGTTGTCAACAGCTATTTTGCATTGTTCGTTACTGTCCCCGGTTTACATCATTAACATTCACACATCTCTAATCTCCGAGTAAACCTTGCATCGTGAATATCTTCATGATTGTCATTTTTGGATGCATGACGGCGCTGTAACATTACTGCCTTTATAGCGTTATTAAGTCAGTTTTCTGAGAAATGTTGCTTTTGAGGGACAAATTATTGTGTCACAAAAATCGTTGACATGTTCGTTACCATAGCAAAATATATACATGAAACACTATTCCTCAGATACCAGGTAGTCAGTCATAGTCCATTTCAGTAGTTTGTTAACCCATATTTGACATGAAGACCACCCCATGCATGTATTGGTGAAGAAGTACCCACCTGGAAGTTTTTAGTAATGGACGTCAGAGATAGTCATATCAAATTGACATGTCCGTTACCGCAAATATTTCGTAATCATGAGGTAGGTGTCATCTTGTACTTATCTGTATAAACTGAAAATCCACATAATGTTTGAATTTATGCATCAGGACACTATTGGTCGATTTTCTCTCCTCCATATATCCCAACTATTCACGTTTTGACATGTTCGTTACTAAGGTTTGGTAAGAGACACACAGGTAGGGTACATATCTTTTAAAATAGGCGCCACGTGGTTTCTAAACGTCATCTAATCGTCAGCCGTATTGCTAATTGGATGCCAAAAGTTCAAAAGCGAGATTATTTGACAGTATTTTTTTCGCATGGACACAGTCCACCAGTTGCAGCATTACAAATGTAAAATTCATATTTGTACCGAAGGACGAATGTCAAGTTAAAGCTGTATTGATCAGCAGTACATCATTAAAACCCATAACTGGCACAATGAAGATCCATGCCGTAGCTGGACAAGGCAATTCAAAAGTATGTGTACGCAATACCAGTTGCTATTGTGGCATGTGCTTATCTCTCGATTCTGTATGTGAGACATGGAGACTCGAATGTCTTACAAAGGACAAGGCACCTTCAAGACGTACACTATCGGATGAAAACCATCAGCTTGACAGTTCATCTAACACTCAACAGATTCCAGAGTTGTCAAGAGAGATCTCATATAGCATAGACGAATATGTTGCTGCACACTATTGCAACCAATGGTACATTGGAAAAATACAGGACGTAGATGACGATGACAAGGAGATTGAAGTATCATTCATGCGGAGTAAGAAACGACTGTTTCAATGGCCCACTCCTCCAGACATTATCTGGGTTAAATACAATGATGTGATCAGTAAAATAGCGGCACCATCGGCCTCAGGTAAAAGTAGGCGTATGCTTAGTATGAAGGCAGAGGACCGTGAAAGGGTTGAACAGTTATTTACAGTTTGAAAATCGGTGAAAGGAAGGGATTATATGATGGTTGACATGTTCGTTACTGTGAAGCCTATAATGGATCCAAAGCATTAACTAAACTTAGGAATGTTCCTGAATATATTGCCAAGTAGCGTGTTATTTAAATAGGCATATACTTTATAATCTCCACATACTGATTGGTTGATTTAAACTGACCATATATCATGTAATAGTTACTTGAGAAATGTAACGTACATTTCAAATTAGTGCTACAGCTTTTAAATACTGCGATTGTACAGTTTGTTTGCTGCTGTTGTATCTAAACGGATTTTTTTAAACTGTTGATATTTCAATTTCTTGTTTTCTTTATTAATATGTTTCATATGGCTTTCTCATTCATAACTCATAAGAGAGTAAGAAAGCACTATACTCGTTTTGTCAGCTAACAGTTACACTGAGACCATGACGAAAGTCATTTTTGCAGTGTTCGTCGTTTATTGTGCTCAGTTTGTATTGTCATATTATATGCAATTGTTTGTAAAGACATATGTACTGTTTTATTACAGTTTATTAATGTAAAATGCATTAGTGAAATAGTTAATTTCCTATTGAATTTGCTGAAATGTTCGTTACATTTTACCCTATTTCGTTGTGGTGCTATTCCATAAAATTTACATCAAAGCCAAAGTCAAATGGTAGTTTTTCTCTGAGTGTACATATCATATATTTCCAGTATAATTGTTTCAGTACTCTCAGTGATAGTTTAACACGTGTTCTAGCTAATCCTATCAAACACCCAATTGCAAAACAAGATTGTATGCATAATGTCAACATACTAGTTAATTTATGGAGACCTATTTGTTAGACAATACTTGAAGTATGTGATTTATATAATCATGACAGCATTTACAAACCTTTCCTCTCACAAATAAATAGCATAACAGTCCTAATATTTGTGCCTATGATGAGGATATTGCTTCATTATAACGTGCATCATTAAGGTAACGGACATTTTAGCAACACAATTTTGTAACTTGATAGTTATCTTGTACCTAATATTTTACCCAAGGTACAAATGGTATGATGTAAAGAGAATGTTTTTGTTGTTGTTAAATACTTGTTCTTCGAGTTAGAGTTATTAATAACGAAATTAAAGTTCATTATTTTTTCATTTTTTGTACCACCTCAGTGCACATGCTAACTGAGAAAGAGTGTTTACGTATGGGTAGCAATGCTGCTACACATTCTAACATTATACTTTGTATACTTATGTTCAATCGGTAAACAATGTTTTTTTGCGATAAAACAAACTCGAAACCGAAAGTAGGAATTTCCGAGTCGATCGGTCACGCATTTGTTTACAACCAGAACGCATCGTCCGCACATGTTTACATTCGGAATGCAGCGTCCCCATTTGACCCACGTTGATTCATACCTCTGTTATCTAAGTCTTTTAGTGACATGTCTACATCCTCGCGAGGGGTTTGACATTAGAGGAAGATAAATAGATAGTCTTTCATGTTCAAAATATATACGTTGTTTTCTACATCCTCGGTTGTTTCACGGATGCGCGCTGTGCGTGTTTATATTTCGTGTGTTGATAAACAAACTCGCGTATACGACGGTTTATATTTATTGGAATTTTATCGTTTCTGAGCGACTATTTCGATTTTTGTAAACACACACACATTAGTATTTATATTTTACCCAAAACATCCTTTATTACGATGTAATGCTACTTTAATATAATGGAGAAATACAACACATTAAAGGTACATCGCCAGACTTCTTCCGATTTGGATCAAAAATATAGTTTGTAAACGAAGCATCCCGGGTTCGAACACCGGATATCACAAGGAGCGTAGCTAGCCCTTTTTGAATTTGTAGGCCCTACTATTAAATTGAGTACCAAAGGATGGGATTGTGCTAGATTGGTCTTGCCTTAGAGGAACATTTTTAATTTCAATGGTACACTCTGGCGCATTAAAGTACACATCTTGGATGTTCGAATTTCGATATTTTCCGAGATATGAATGTGACAATTAGTATTGTGCAGAATGTATGTGACCTCCAATTCAACTCTTCGCCATACCCCCACACCAACAGTCAGTATTGTGTGTGTTTTACGTTTATGTATCGTCGCTACCGGTTGCCCATATGAGCGACGCCTCCCGAAGAGATTAGTCATTTTAGATTTTTGGAGGATATGGACCCATTCCAGAGTCTCCTCTTGTTCTTTTACGTGCACGATGTAAAGCACCGATACGAGACCTCGGTTTAAAGTCCCATCTGAAAGACTATTAATTTTATTAGGGTCAGACGGGGGATCGAACCTGCGATCCTTGTCATTACCAGTCCAGCGTGTTACCACTGGACTACAGATCCGTATGTCAGTCTGTATTGAGCAGATGTAGCGTTATTGTACTGATGCGCCGTCAAGACTATGGTATCCGAATAAATATAGTATCCGAATAAATTAGCTGTTATCACGATATTGTTCTGATTCGCCGTAAAACCATCAAGATAAGCAGCAATACAACTCCTGGTGAGATAGTGGTAGCAGCACATAGTAGAGAAACAAATGCCGTACCCAGGCATGGAAAGCAAGAGTAGACATACAGTATATACATGCATGCAGAGGCCATGTTTATGTGATGAATTGACCGATTCATTTGGGGGAGTTTGGAGACGAAGGAATGCTGCGAAGGGAGAAAAGACCGCCATCGTAAAACAAAAAACTGTGAGAATCTGACAACATCCATAACATTAGGATGAACTATAATTTGGTACGTCCATAACATTAGGATTAACTATAATTTGGTACGTCCATAATATTAGGATGAACTATAATTTGGTAAGTCCATAACATTGGACGAACTATAATGGTAAGTCCATAACATTAGGGTGAACTATAATTTGGTACGTCCATAACATTGGACGAACTATCATTTGGTAAGTCCATAATTAGGACGAACTATCATTTGATAAGTACATAACATTGATGAACTATAATTTGGTAAGTCCATAACATTAGGATGAACTATAATTTGGTAAGTCCATAACATTAGGATGAACTGCAATTTGGTAAGTCCATAACATTGGACGAACTAGAATTATTTTGGTAAGTCCACAACATTAAGAAAACTATAATTTGGTACGTCCATGACATTAGGACGAACTATCATTTGATAAGTACATAACATTGATGAAGTATAATTTGGTTTGTCTATAACATTGGATGAACTATAATTTGGTATGTCTATAACATTAGGACGAACTATAATTTGGTTTGTCTATAACATTGGATGAACTATAATTTGGTATGTCTATGACATTAGGACGAACTATAATTTGGTATGTCTATAACATTGGACGAACTATAATTTGCTATGTCTATAACATTGGACGAACTATAACTTGGTATGTCTATAGCATTAGGACGAACTATAATTTGGTATGTCTATAACATTGGATGAACTATAATTTGGTATGTCTATGACATTAGGACGAATAATAATTTGGTTTGTCAATAACATTGGACGAACTATAATTTGGTATGTCTATAACATTAGGACGAACTATAATTTGGTATGTCTATAACATTGGATGAACAATAATTTGGTATGTCTATAACATTAGGACGAACTATAATTTGGTTTGTCTATAACATTGGACGAACTATAATTTGGTATGTCTATAACATTGGACGAACTATAATTTGGTATGTCTATAACAAATAAGACGAACTATAATTTGGTATGTCTATAACATTAGAACGAACTATAATTTGGTATGTCTATAACATTGGACGAACTATAATTTGGTATGTCTATAACATTAGGACGAACTATAATTTGGTATGTCTATAACATTAGGCCGAACTATAATTTGGTATGTCTATAACATTGGACGAACTATAATTTGGTATGTCTATAACATTAGAATGAACTATAATTTGGTATGTCTATAACATTAGGACGAACTATAATTTGGTATGTCTATACCATTAGGACGAACTATAATTTGGTATGTCTATAACATTAGGACGAACTATAATTTGGTATGTCTATAACATTGGACGAACTATAATTTGGTATGTCTATAACATTGGACGAACTATAATTTGGTATGTCTATAACATTGGACGAACTATAATTTGGTATGTCTATAACATTGGACGAACTATAATTTGGTATGTCTATAACATTGGATGAACTATAATTTGGTATGTCTATAACATTGGACGAACTATAATTTGGTATGTCTATAACATTGGACGAACTATAATTTGGTATGTCTATAACATTGGACGAACTATAATTTGGTATGTCTATAACATTGGACGAACTATAATTTGGTATGTCTATAACATTGGACGAACTATAATTTGGTATGTCTATAACATTGGACGAACTATAATTTGGTATGTCTATAACATTGGACGAACTATAATTTGGTATGTCTATAACATTGGACGAACTATAATTTGCTATGTCTATAACATTGGACGAACTATAATTTGGTATGTCTATAGCATTAGGACGAACTATAATTTGGTATGTCTATAACATTGGATGAACTATAATATGGTATGTCTATGACATTAGGACGAATAATAATTTGGTTTGTCAATAACATTGGACGAACTATAATTTGTTATGTCTATAACATTAGGACGAACTATAATTTGGTATGTCTATAACATTGGATGAACAATAATTTGGTATGTCTATAACATTAGGACGAACTATAATTTGGTTTGTCTATAACATTGGACGAACTATAATTTGGTATGTCTATAACATTGGACGAACTATAATTTGGTATGTCTATAACATTGGACGAACTATAATTTGGTATGTCTATAACATTGGACGAACTATAATTTGGTATGTCTATAACATTAGGACGAACTATAATTTGGTATGTCTATACCATTAGGACGAACTATAATTTGGTATGTCTATAACATTGGACGAACTATAATTTGGTATGTCTATAACATTGGACGAACTATAATTTGGTATGTCTATAACATTGGACGAACTATAATTTGGTATGTCTATAACATTGGACGAACTATAATTTGGTATGTCTATAACATTGGACGAACTATAATTTGGTATGTCTATAACATTGGATGAACTATAATTTGGTATGTCTATAACATTGGACGAACTATAATTTGGTATGTCTATAACATTGGACGAACTATAATTTGATATGTCTATAACATTAGGACGAACTATAAGTGTTGTGGAAACACTATATTTCTTTCAGTTCAACATATTCAGAAAAGATTCCGATAGATGATCGTAAATGCCCACTGTTTCCTAGAATGCCCTCTGTATCACGTTATAGATGATCGTAAACGTCCACTGTTTCCTTGAATGCCCTCTGTATCACGTTATAGATGATCACGTTATAGATGATCGTAAACGTCCACTGTTTCCTAGAATGCCCTCTGTATCACGTTATAGATGATCGTAAACGTCCACTGTTTCCTAGAATGCCCTATGTATCACGTTATAGATGATCGTAAACGTCCACTGTTTCCTAGAATGCCCTCTGTATCACGTTATAGATGATCGTAAACGTCCACTGTTTCCTAGAATGCCCTCTGTATCACGTTATAGATGATCGTAAATGTCCACAGTTTCCTAGAATGCCCTCTGTATCACGTTATAAATGATCGTAAACGTCCACTGTTTCCTAGAATGCCCTATGTATCACGTTATAGATGATCGTAAATGTCCAGTTTCCTAGAATGCCCTCTGTATCACGTTATAGATGATCGTAAATGTCCACAGTTTCCTAGAATGCCCTCTGTATCACGTTAT
>JABXNX010000655.1:0-14941 GCA_014843695.1 Archivesica marissinica | reverse complement strand
CTGTCCAGTTCCTATATATTACTCGGCTTCAATCACTGAATCACTGTCCAGTTCCTATATATTACTCGGCTTCAATCACTGAATCACTGTCCAGTTCCTATATATTACTCGGTTTCAATCATTGAATCACTGCCCAGTTCCTATATATTACTCGGCTTCAATCACTGAATCACTGTCCAGTTCCTATATATTACTCGGTTTCAATCACTGAATCACTGTCCAGTTCCTATATATTACTCGGCTTCAATCACTGAATCACTGCCCAGTTCCTATATATTACTCGGCTTCAACCACTGCCCAGTTCCTATATATTACTCGGTTTCAATCACTGAACCACTGTCCAGTTCCTATATATTACTCGGCTTCAATCACTGAACCACTGCCCAGTTCCTATATATTACTCGGTTTCAATCACTGAACCACTGCCAGTTCCTATATATTACTCGGCTTCAATCACTGCCCAGTTCCTATATATTACTCGGCTTCAATCACTGAACCACTGCCCAGTTCCTATATATTACTCGGCTTCAATCACTGAATCACTGTCCAGTTCCTATATATTACTCGGCTTCAATCACTGAATCACTGTCCAGTTCCTATATATTACTCGGCTTCAATCACTTAATCACTGTCCAGTTCCTATATATTACTCGGCTTCAATCACTGCCCAGTTCCTATATATTACTCGGCTTCAATCACTGAATCACTGTCCAGTTCCTATATATTACTCGGCTTCAATCACTGAACCACTGTCCAGTTCCTATATATTACTCGGCTTCAATCACTGACACTGTCCAGTTCCTATATATTACTCGGTTTCAATCACTGAATCACTGCCCAGTTCCTATATATTACTCGCTTCAATCACTGTCCAGTTCCTATATATTACTCGGCTTCAATCACTGCCCAGTTCCTATATATTACTCGGCTTCAATCACTGTCCAGTTCCTATATATTACTCGGCTTCAATCACTGAACCACTGCCCAGTTCCTATATATTACTCGGTTTCAATCACTGAACCACTGCCCAGTTCCTATATATTACTCGGTTTCAATCACTGAACCACTGCCCAGTTCCTATATATTACTCGGCTTCAATCACTGCCCAGTTCCTATATATTACTCGGCTTCAACCACTGCCCAGTTCCTATATATTACTCGGCTTCAATCACTGTCCAGTTCCTATATATTACTCGGCTTCAATCACTGAACCACTGCCCAGTTCCTATATATTACTCGGCTTCAATCACTGTCCAGTTCCTATATATTACTCGGCTTCAATCACTGCCCAGTTCCTATATATTACTCGGCTTCAATCACTGTCCAGTTCCTATATATTACTCGGCTTCAATCACTGAACCACTGCCCAGTTCCTATATATTACTCGGCTTTAATCACTGAACCACTGTCCAGTTCCTATATATTACTCGGCTTCAATCATTGAACCACTGCCCAGTTCCTATATATTACTCGGTTTCAATCACTGAACCACTGCCCAGTTCCTATATATTACTCGGCTTCAATCACTGAACCACTGCCCAGTTCCTATATATTACTCGGCTTTAATCACTGAACCACTGTCCAGTTCCTATATATTACTCGGTTTCAATCACTCAATCACTGCCCAGTTCCTATATATTACTCGGCTTCAATCACTGAACCACTGCCCAGTTCCTATATATTACTCGGTTTCAATCACTGAACCACTGCCCAGTTCCTATATATTACTCGGCTTCAATCACTGAACCACTGCCAGTTCCTATATATTACTCGGTTTCAATCACTGAACCACTGTCCAGTTCCTATATATTACTCGGTTACACTCACTGAACCACTGCCCAGTTCCTATATATTACTCGGCTTCAATCACTGAATCACTGTCCAGTTCCTATATATTACTCGGTTTCAATCACTGAACCACTGTCCAGTTCCTATATATTACTCGGCTTCAATCACTGAACCACTGTCCAGTTCCTATATATTACTCGGTTTCAATCACTGAATCACTGTCCAGTTCCTATATATTACTCGGTTTCAATCACTGGGCCACTGGCCAGTTCCTATATATTACTCGGTTTCAATCACTTAATCACTGTCCAGTTCCTATATATTACTCGGCTTCAATCACTGAATCAGTCACAGTTCCTATATATTACTCGGTTTCAATCACTTAATCACTGTCCAATTCCTATATATTACTCGGCTTCAATCACTGAACCACTGGCCAGTTCCTATATATTACTCGGTTTCAATCACTGAATCACTGTCCAGTTCCTATATATTACTCGGTTTCAATCACTGAATCACTGTCCAGTTCCTATATATTACTCGGCTTCAATCACTGAATCACTGTCCAGTTCCTATATATTACTCGGCTTCAACCACTGCCCAGTTCCTATATATTACTCGGTTTCAATCACTGAACCACTGTCCAGTTCCTATATATTACTCGGCTTCAATCACTGAACCACTGCCCAGTTCCTATATATTACTCGGTTTCAATCACTGAACCACTGCCCAGTTCCTATATATTACTCGGCTTCAATCACTGCACAGTTCCTATATATTACTCGGTTCAATCACTGTCCAGTTCCTATATATTACTCGGCTTCAATCACTGAACCACTGTCCAGTTCCTATATATTACTCGGCTTCAATCACTGAATCACTGTCCAGTTCCTATATATTACTCGGCTTCAATCACTGAACCACTGTCCAGTTCCTATATATTACTCGGCTTCAATCACTGAATCACTGTCCAGTTCCTATATATTACTCGGCTTCAATCACTGAACCACTGTCCAGTTCCTATATATTACTCGGCTTCAATCACTGCCTGCCCAGTTCCTATATATTACTCGGCTTCAATCACTGAACACTGTCCAGTTCCTATATATTACTCGGCTTCAATCACTGAACCACTGCCCAGTTCCTATATATTACTCGGCTTCAATCACTGAATCACTGTCCAGTTCCTATATATTACTCGGCTTCAATCACTGAATCACTGTCCAGTTCCTATATATTACTCGGCTTCAATCACTGCCCAGTTCCTATATATTACTCGGCTTCAATCACTGCCCAGTTCCTATATATTACTCGGCTTCAATCACTAATCACTGCCCAGTTCCTATATATTACTCGGCTTCAATCACTGAACCACTGTCCAGTTCCTATATATTACTCGGTTTCAATCACTGAATCACTGTCCAGTTCCTATATATTACTCGGCTTCAATACTAATCACTGTCCAGTTCCTATATATTACTCGGCTTCAATCACTGAATCGCTGTCCAGTTCCTATATATTACTCGGCTTCAATCACTGAACCACTGTCCAGTTCCTATATATTACTCGGCTTCAATCACTGAACCACTGTCCAGTTCCTATATATTACTCGGCTTCAATCATTGCCCAGTTCCTATATATTACTCGGTTTCAATCACTGTCCAGTTCCTATATATTACTCGGTTTCAATCACTGTCCAGTTCCTATATATTACTCGGCTTCAATCACTGAATCACTGTCCAGTTCCTATATATTACTCGGCTTCAATCACTGAATCACTGTCCAGTTCCTATATATTACTCGGTTTCAATCACTGAACCACTGTCCAGTTCCTATATATTACTCGGCTTCAATCACTGAACCACTGTCCAGTTCCTATATATTACTCGGCTTCAATCACTGAACCACTGTCCAGTTCCTATATATTACTCGGCTTCAATCACTGAACCACTGTCCAGTTCCTATATATTACTCGGCTTCAATCACTGCCCAGTTCCTATATATTACTCGGTTCAATCACTGTCCAGTTCCTATATATTACTCGGTTTCAATCACTGTCCAGTTCCTATATATTACTCGGCTTCAATCACTGAACCACTGTCCAGTTCCTATATATTACTCGGCTTCAATCACTGAATCACTGTCCAGTTCCTATATATTACTCGGTTTCAATCACTGAACCACTGTCCAGTTCCTATATATTACTCGGCTTCAATCACTGAACCACTGTCCAGTTCCTATATATTACTCGGCTTCAATCACTGAATCACTGTCCAGTTCCTATATATTACTCGGTTTCAATCACTGCCCAGTTCCTATATATTACTCGGTTTCATCACTGCCCAGTTCCTATATATTACTCGGCTTCAATCACTGAATCACTGCCAGTTCCTATATATTACTCGGCTTCAATCACTGAACCACTGCCAGTTCCTATATATTACTCGGCTTCAATCATGACCTGCCAGTTCCTATATATTACTCGGCTTCAATCACTGAACCACTCCAGTTCCTATATATTACTCGGTTTCAATCACTGCCCAGTTCCTATATATTACTCGGCTTCAATCACTGAACCACTGCCCAGTTCCTATATATTACTCGGCTTCAATCACTGAACCACTGTCCAGTTCCTATATATTACTCGGCTTCAATCACTGCCACTGCCCAGTTCCTATATATTACTCGGCTTCAATCACTGAACCACTGCCCAGTTCCTATATATTACTCGGCTTCAATCACTGAACCACTGCCCAGTTCCTATATATTACTCGGCTTCAATCACTGAACCACTGTCCAGTTCCTATATATTACTCGGCTTCAATCACTGAACCACTGCCCAGTTCCTATATATTACTCGGCTTCAATCACTGAACCACTGTCCAGTTCCTATATATTACTCGGCTTCAATCACTGAACCACTGCCCAGTTCCTATATATTACTCGGCTTCAATCACTGAACCACTGTCCAGTTCCTATATATTACTCGGCTTCAATCACTGAACCACTGCCCAGTTCCTATATATTACTCGGCTTCAATCACTGAACCACTGTCCAGTTCCTATATATTACTCGGCTTCAATCACTGAACCACTGCCCAGTTCCTATATATTACTCGGCTTCAATCACTGCACAGTTCCTATATATTACTCGGCTTCAATCACTGAACCTCAGTTCCTATATATTACTCGGCTTCAATCACTGTCCAGTTCCTATATATTACTCGGCTTCAATCACTGAATCACTGTCCAGTTCCTATATATTACTCGGCTTCAATCACTGAACCACTGTCCAGTTCCTATATATTACTCGGCTTCAATCACTGAATCACTGTCCAGTTCCTATATATTACTCGGCTTCAATCACTGAACCACTGCCAGTTCCTATATATTACTCGGCTTCAATCACTGAATCACTGTCCAGTTCCTATATATTACTCGGTTTCAATCACTGAATCACTGTCCAGTTCCTATATATTACTCGGCTTCAATCACTGAACCACTGTCCAGTTCCTATATATTACTCGGTTTCAATCACTGAATCACTGCCCAGTTCCTATATATTACTCGGTTTCAATCACTGAATCACTGTCCAGTTCCTATATATTACTCGGCTTCAATCACTGAACCACTGCCCAGTTCCTATATATTACTCGGCTTCAATCACTGAACCACTGTCCAGTTCCTATATATTACTCGGCTTCAATCACTGAACACTGTCCAGTTCCTATATATTACTCGGTTTCAATCACTGAACCACTGCCCAGTTCCTATATATTACTCGGCTTCAATCACTGAATCACTGTCCAGTTCCTATATATTACTCGGTTTCAATCACTGTCCAGTTCCTATATATTACTCGGTTTCAATCACTGGGCCACTGCCAGTTCCTATATATTACTCGGTTTCAATCACTAATCACTGTCCAGTTCCTATATATTACTCGGCTTCAATCACTGAATCAGTCCCAGTTCCTATATATTACTCGGTTTCAATCACTTAATCACTGTCCAGTTCCTATATATTACTCGGCTTCAATCACTGAACCACTGGCCAGTTCCTATATATTACTCGGCTTCAATCACTGAATCACTGTCCAGTTCCTATATATTACTCGGTTTCAATCACTGAACCACTGTCCAGTTCCTATATATTACTCGGTTTCAATCACTGAATCACTGCCCAGTTCCTATATATTACTCGGTTTCAATCACTGAATCACTGTCCAGTTCCTATATATTACTCGGTTTCAATCACTGGGCCACTGTCCAGTTCCTATATATTACTCGGTTTCAATCACTGCCACTGCCCAGTTCCTATATATTACTCGGTTTCAATCACGGAATCACTGTCCAGTTCCTATATATTACTCGGCTTCAATCACTGAATCACTGCCCAGTTCCTATATATTACTCGGCTTCAACCACTGCCCAGTTCCTATATATTACTCGGTTTCAATCACTGAACCACTGTCCAGTTCCTATATATTACTCGGCTTCAATCACTGAACCACTGCCCAGTTCCTATATATTACTCGGCTTCAATCACTGAACCACTGCCCAGTTCCTATATATTACTCGGTTTCAATCACTGAACCACTGCCCAGTTCCTATATATTACTCGGCTTCAATCACTGAACCACTGCCCAGTTCCTATATATTACTCGGCTTCAATCACTGAATCACTGTCCAGTTCCTATATATTACTCGGCTTCAATCACTTAATCACTGTCCAGTTCCTATATATTACTCGGCTTCAATCACTTAATCACTGTCCAGTTCCTATATATTACTCGGCTTCAATCACTGAATCACTGTCCAGTTCCTATATATTACTCGGCTTCAATCACTGCCCAGTTCCTATATATTACTCGGCTTCAATCACTGAATCACTGTCCAGTTCCTATATATTACTCGGCTTCAATCACTGAACCACTGCCCAGTTCCTATATATTACTCGGCTTCAATCACTGAATCACTGTCCAGTTCCTATATATTACTCGGTTTCAATCACTGAATCACTGCCCAGTTCCTATATATTACTCGGCTTCAATCACTGTCCATTCCTATATATTACTCGGTTCAATCACTGCCCAGTTCCTATATATTACTCGGCTTCAATCACTGTCCAGTTCCTATATATTACTCGGCTTCAATCACTGAACCACTGCCCAGTTCCTATATATTACTCGGTTTCAATCACTGAACCACTGCCCAGTTCCTATATATTACTCGGTTTCAATCACTGAACCACTGCCCAGTTCCTATATATTACTCGGCTTCAATCACTGCCCAGTTCCTATATATTACTCGGCTTCAACCACTGCCCAGTTCCTATATATTACTCGGCTTCAATCACTGTCCAGTTCCTATATATTACTCGGCTTCAATCACTGAACCACTGCCCAGTTCCTATATATTACTCGGCTTCAATCACTGCCCAGTTCCTATATATTACTCGGCTTCAATCACTGAACCACTGCCCAGTTCCTATATATTACTCGGCTTCAATCACTGAACCACTGCCCAGTTCCTATATATTACTCGGTTTCAATCACTGTCCAGTTCCTATATATTACTCGGCTTCAATCACTGAACCACTGCCCAGTTCCTATATATTACTCGGCTTTAATCACTGAACCACTGTCCAGTTCCTATATATTACTCGGTTTCAATCACTGAATCACTGCCCAGTTCCTATATATTACTCGGTTTCAATCACTGAACCACTGCCCAGTTCCTATATATTACTCGGCTTCAATCACTGAACCACTGCCCAGTTCCTATATATTACTCGGCTTCAATCACTGAACCACTGTCCAGTTCCTATATATTACTCGGTTTCAATCACTGAATCACTGCCCAGTTCCTATATATTACTCGGCTTCAATCACTGAACCACTGCCCAGTTCCTATATATTACTCGGTTTCAATCACTGAATCACTGTCCAGTTCCTATATATTACTCGGTTTCAATCACTGAACCACTGTCCAGTTCCTATATATTACTCGGCTTCAATCATTGAACCACTGGCCAGTTTCTATATATTACTCGGCTTCAATCACTGAATCCCTGTCCAGTTCCTATATATTACTCGGCTTCAATCACTGAACCACTGGTCAGTTCCTATATATTACTCGGTTTCAATCACTGAATCACTGTCCAGTTCCTATATATTACTCGGTTTCAATCACTTAATCACTGTCCAATTCCTATATATTACTCGGCTTCAATCACTGAACCACTGGCAGTTCCTATATATTACTCGGTTTCAATCACTGAATCACTGTCCAGTTCCTATATATTACTCGGCTTCAATCACTGAATCACTGTCCAGTTCCTATATATTACTCGGTTTCAATCACTGAATCACTGCCCAGTTCCTATATATTACTCGGTTTCAATCACTGAATCACTGTCCAGTTCCTATATATTACTCGGCTTCAATCACTGAATCACTGCCCAGTTCCTATATATTACTCGGCTTCAACCACTGCCCAGTTCCTATATATTACTCGGTTTCAATCACTGAACCACTGTCCAGTTCCTATATATTACTCGGCTTCAATCACTGAACCACTGCCCAGTTCCTATATATTACTCGGCTTCAATCACTGAATCACTGTCCAGTTCCTATATATTACTCGGCTTCAATCACTGAATCACTGTCCAGTTCCTATATATTACTCGGCTTCAATCACTGAATCACTGTCCAGTTCCTATATATTACTCGGCTTCAATCAATGCCAGTTCCTATATATTACTGGCTTCAATCACTGTCCAGTTCCTATATATTACTCGGCTTCAATCACTGAACCACTGCCCAGTTCCTATATATTACTCGGTTTCAATCACTGAACCACTGCCCAGTTCCTATATATTACTCGGCTTCAATCACTGAACCACTGCCCAGTTCCTATATATTACTCGGCTTCAATCACTGAACCACTGCCCAGTTCCTATATATTACTCGGCTTCAATCACTGAACCACTGTCCAGTTCCTATATATTACTCGGTTTCAATCACTCAATCACTGCCCAGTTCCTATATATTACTCGGCTTCAATCACTGAACCACTGCCCAGTTCCTATATATTACTCGGCTTCAATCACTGAACCACTGCCCAGTTCCTATATATTACTCGGCTTCAATCACTGAACCACTGACCAGTTCCTATATATTACTCGGTTTCAATCACTGAACCACTGTCCAGTTCCTATATATTACTCGGCTTCAATCACTGAACCACTGCCCAGTTCCTATATATTACTCGGCTTCAATCACTGAACCACTGTCCAGTTCCTATATATTACTCGGCTTCAATCACTGAATCACTGTCCAGTTCCTATATATTACTCGGTTTCAATCACTGAACCACTGCCCAGTTCCTATATATTACTCGGCTTCAATCACTGAATCACTGTCCAGTTCCTATATATTACTCGGTTTCAATCACTGTCCAGTTCCTATATATTACTCGGTTTCAATCACTGGGCCACTGTCCAGTTCCTATATATTACTCGGTTTCAATCACTAATCACTGTCCAGTTCCTATATATTACTCGGCTTCAATCACTGAATCAGTCCCAGTTCCTATATATTACTCGGTTTCAATCACTGAATCACTGTCCAGTTCCTATATATTACTCGGCTTCAATCACTGAACCACTGCCAGTTCCTATATATTACTCGGTTTCAATCACTGAATCACTGTCCAGTTCCTATATATTACTCGGTTTCAATCACTGAATCACTGTCCAGTTCCTATATATTACTCGGTTTCAATCACTGAACACTGTCCAGTTCCTATATATTACTCGGCTTCAATCACTGTCCAGTTCCTATATATTACTCGGCTTCAATCACTGAACCACTGCCCAGTTCCTATATATTACTCGGTTTCAATCACTGAACCACTGCCCAGTTCCTATATATTACTCGGCTTCAATCACTGCCCAGTTCCTATATATTACTCGGCTTCAATCACTGAACCACTGCCCAGTTCCTATATATTACTCGGTTTCAATCACTGTCCAGTTCCTATATATTACTCGGCTTCAATCACTGTCCAGTTCCTATATATTACTCGGTTTCAATCACTGAACCACTGCCCAGTTCCTATATATTACTCGGCTTCAATCACTGAACCACTGCCAGTTCCTATATATTACTCGGTTTCAATCACTGAACCACTGTCCAGTTCCTATATATTACTCGGCTTCAATCACTGCCCAGTTCCTATATATTACTCGGTTTCAATCACTGAACCACTGTCCAGTTCCTATATATTACTCGGCTTCAATCACTGAATCACTGTCCAGTTCCTATATATTACTCGGCTTCAATCACTGAACACTGTCCAGTTCCTATATATTACTCGGCTTCAATCACTGAATCACTGTCCAGTTCCTATATATTACTCGGCTTCAATCACTGAACCACTGTCCAGTTCCTATATATTACTCGGCTTCAATCACTGAATCACTGTCCAGTTCCTATATATTACTCGGCTTCAATCACTGAACCACTGCCCAGTTCCTATATATTACTCGGCTTCAATCACTGAATCACTGTCCAGTTCCTATATATTACTCGGTTTCAATCATTGAATCACTGCCCAGTTCCTATATATTACTCGGCTTCAATCACTGTCCATTCTATATATTACTCGGTTCAATCACTGCCCAGTTCCTATATATTACTCGGCTTCAATCACTGTCCAGTTCCTATATATTACTCGGCTTCAATCACTGAACCACTGCCCAGTTCCTATATATTACTCGGTTTCAATCACTGAACCACTGCCCAGTTCCTATATATTACTCGGTTTCAATCACTGAACCACTGCCCAGTTCCTATATATTACTCGGCTTCAATCACTGCCTAGTTCCTATATATTACTCGGCTTCAACCACTGCCCAGTTCCTATATATTACTCGGTTTCAATCACTGTCCAGTTCCTATATATTACTCGGCTTCAATCACTGAACCACTGCCCAGTTCCTATATATTACTCGGCTTCAATCACTGCCCAGTTCCTATATATTACTCGGCTTCAATCACTGAACCACTGCCCAGTTCCTATATATTACTCGGCTTCAATCACTGAACCACTGCCCAGTTCCTATATATTACTCGGTTTCAATCACTGTCCAGTTCCTATATATTACTCGGCTTAATCACTGAACCACTGCCCAGTTCCTATATATTACTCGGCTTCAATCACTGAACCACTGTCCAGTTCCTATATATTACTCGGTTTCAATCACTGAATCACTGCCCAGTTCCTATATATTACTCGGTTTCAATCACTGAACCACTGCCCAGTTCCTATATATTACTCGGCTTCAATCACTGAACCACTGCCCAGTTCCTATATATTACTCGGCTTCAATCACTGAACCACTGTCCAGTTCCTATATATTACTCGGTTTCAATCACTGAATCACTGCCCAGTTCCTATATATTACTCGGCTTCAATCACTGAACCACTGCCCAGTTCCTATATATTACTCGGCTTCAATCACTGTCCAGTTCCTATATATTACTCGGCTTCAATCACTTAACCACTGCCCAGTTCCTATATATTACTCGGTTTCAATCACTGAACCACTGCCCAGTTCCTATATATTACTCGGTTTCAATCACTGAACCACTGCCCAGTTCCTATATATTACTCGGCTTCAATCACTGCCCAGTTCCTATATATTACTCGGCTTCAACCACTGCCCAGTTCCTATATATTACTCGGCTTCAATCACTGTCCAGTTCCTATATATTACTCGGCTTCAATCACTGAACCACTGCCCAGTTCCTATATATTACTCGGCTTCAATCACTGCCCAGTTCCTATATATTACTCGGCTTCAATCACTGAACCACTGCCCAGTTCCTATATATTACTCGGCTTCAATCACTGAACCACTGCCCAGTTCCTATATATTACTCGGTTTCAATCACTGTCCAGTTCCTATATATTACTCGGCTTCAATCACTGAACCACTGCCCAGTTCCTATATATTACTGGGCTTTAATCACTGAACCACTGTCCAGTTCCTATATATTACTCGGTTTCAATCACTAAATCACTGCCCAGTTCCTATATATTACTCGGTTTCAATCACTGAACCACTGCCCAGTTCCTATATATTACTCGGCTTCAATCACTGAACCACTGCCCAGTTCCTATATATTACTCGGCTTTAATCACTGAACCACTGTGCAGTTCCTATATATTACTCGGTTTCAATCACTCAATCACTGCCCAGTTCCTATATATTACTCGGCTTCAATCACTGAACCACTGCCCAGTTCCTATATATTACTCGGTTTCAATCACTGAATCACTGTCCAGTTCCTATATATTACTCGGTTTCAATCACTGAACCACTGTCCAGTTCCTATATATTACTCGGCTTCAATCATTGAACCACTGGCCAGTTTCTATATATTACTCGGCTTCAATCACTGAATCCCTGTCCAGTTCCTATATATTACTCGGCTTCAATCACTGAACCACTGGTCAGTTCCTATATATCACTCGGTTTCAATCACTGAATCACTGTCCAGGTCCTATATATTACTCGGTTTCAATCACTTAATCACTGTCCAATTCCTATATATTACTCGGCTTCAATCACTGAACCACTGGTCAGTTCCTATATATCACTCGGTTTCAATCACTGAATCACTGTCCAGGTCCTATATATTACTCGGTTTCAATCACTGAATCACTGTCCAGTTCCTATATATTACTCGGCTTCAATCACTGAATCACTGTCCAGTTCCTATATATTACTCGGTTTCAATCATTGAATCACTGCCCAGTTCCTATATATTACTCGGTTTCAATCACTGAATCACTGTCCAGTTCCTATATATTACTCGGCTTCAATCATTGAATCACTGCCCAGTTCCTATATATTACTCGGCTTCAACCACTGCCCAGTTCCTATATATTACTCGGTTTCAATCACTGAACCACTGTCCAGTTCCTATATATTACTCGGCTTCAATCACTGAACCACTGCCCAGTTCCTATATATTACTCGGCTTCAATCATTGAACCACTGCCCAGTTCCTATATATTACTCGGTTTCAATCACTGAACCACTGCCCAGTTCCTATATATTACTCGGCTTCAATCACTGAACCACTGCCCAGTTCCTATATATTACTCGGCTTCAATCACTTAATCACTGTCCAGTTCCTATATATTACTCGGCTTAAATCACTTAATCACTGTCTAGTTCCTATATATTACTCGGCTTCAATCACTTAATCACTGTCCAGTTCCTATATATTACTCGGCTTCAATCACTTAATCACTGTCCAGTTCCTATATATTACTCGGCTTCAATCACTGCCCAGTTCCTATATATTACTCGGCATCAATCACTGCCCAGTTCCTATATATTACTCGGCTTCAATCACTTAATCACTGCCCAGTTCCTATATATTACTCGGCTTCAATCACTGAACCACTCACCAGTTCCTATATATTACTCGGCTTCAATCATTGCACCACTGACCAGTTCCTATATATTACTCGGCTTCAATCACTGAACCACTCACCAGTTCCTATATATCACTCGGCTTCAATCACTGCCCAGTTCCTATATATTACTCGGCTTCAATCAATTAATCACTGTCCAGTTCCTATATATTACTCGGCTTCAATCACTTAATCACTGTCCAGTTCCTATATATTACTCGGCTTCAATCATTGCCCAGTTCCTATATATTACTCGGCCTCAATCACGGAACCACTGCCCAGTTCCTATATATTACTCGGTTTCAATCACTGAACCACTGCCCAGTTCCTATATATTACTCGGTTTCAATCACTGAACCACTGCCCAGTTCCTATGTATTACTCGGCTTCAATCACTGCCCAGTTCCTATATATTACTCGGCTTCAACCACTGCCCAGTTCCTATATATTACTCGGCTTCAATCACTTTCCAGTTCCTATATAGTATTCGGCTTCAATCACTGAACCACTGCCCAGTTCCTATATATTACTCGGCTTCAATCACTCTCCAGTTCCTATATATTATTCGGCTTCAATCACTGAACCACTGCCCAGTTCCTATATATTACTCGGCTTCAATCACTGAACAACTGCCCAGTTCCTATATATATTACTCGGCTTCAATCACTGTCCAGTTCCTATATATTACTCGGCTTCAATCACTGCCCAGTTCCTATATATTACTCGGCTTCAATCACTGTCCAGTTCCTATATATTACTCGGCTTAAATCACTGAACCACTGCCCAGTTCCTATGTATTACTCGGCTTTAATCACTGAACCGCTGTCCAGTTCCTATATATTACTCGGTTTCAATCATTCAATCACTGCCCAGTTCCTATATATTACTCGGTTTCAATCACTGAACCACTGCCCAGTTCCTATATATTACTTGGCTTCAATCACTGAACCACTGCCCAGTTCCTATATATTACTCGGCTTTAATCACTGAACCACTGTCCAGTTCCTATATATTACTCGGTTTCAATCACTCAATCACTGCCCAGTTCCTATATATTACTCGGCTTATATCACTGAACCACTGCCCAGTTCCTATATATTACTCGGTTTCAATCACTGAACCACTGCCCAGTTCCTATATATTACTCGGTTTCAATCACTGAACCACTGTCCAGTTCCTATATATTACTCGGTTACACTCACTGAACCACTGCCCAGTTCCTATATATTACTCGGCTTCAATCACTGAATCACTGTCCAGTTCCTATATATTACTCGGTTTCAATCACTGAACCACTGTCCAGTTCCTATATATTACTCGGCTTCAATCACTGAACCACTGTCCAGTTCCTATATATTACTCGGTTTCAATCACTAAATCACTGCCCAGTTCCTATATATTACTCGGTTTCAATCACTGAACCACTGCCCAGTTCCTATATATTACTCGGCTTCAATCACTGAACCACTGTCCAGTTCCTATATATTACTCGGCTTCAATCACTGAATCACTGTCCAGTTCCTATATATTACTCGGTTCAATCACTCAATCACTGCCCAGTTCCTATATATTACTCGGCTTCAATCACTGAACCACTGCCCAGTTCCTATATATTACTCGGTTTCAATCACTGAATCACTGTCCAGTTCCTATATATTC
>JABXNX010000654.1:0-14942 GCA_014843695.1 Archivesica marissinica | reverse complement strand
TGGAGTGGTTGGTTGGTACTGGAGTGGTTGGTTGGTTCTCTACTGGATGTGTTGGTTGGTTGGTTCTCTACTGGAGTGGTTGGTTTGTTGGTTCTCTACTGGAGTGGTTGGTTGGTACTGGAGTGGTAGGTTGGTACTGTACTGGAGTTGTAGGTTGGTACTGGAGTGGTTGGTACTGTACTGGAGTGGTTGGTTGGTACTCTACTAGAGTGGTAGGTTGGTACTCTACTAGAGTTGTAGGTTGGTACTCTACTGGAATGGTAGGTTGGTAGGTACCCTACTGGAGTGGTTGGTTGGTACTCTACTAGAGTTGTGGGTTGGTACTCTACTGGAGTGGTAGGTTGGTACTCTACTGGAATGGTAGGTTGGTACTCTACTGGGGTGGTAAGTTGGTACTCTACTAAAGTGGTAAGTTGGTACTCTACTAGAGTGGTTGGTTGGTACTCTACTGGAGTGGTAGGTTGGTACTCTACTGGAATGGTAGGTTAGTACTCTACTGGAATGGTTGGTTGGTACTCTACTAGAGTGGTAGGTTGGTACTCTACTAGAGTGGTAGGTTGGTACTCTACTGGAGTGGTTGGTTGGTACTCTACTAGAGTGGTAGGTTGGTACTCTACTAGAGTGGTAGGTTGGTACTCTACTGGAGTGGTTGGTTGGTACTCTACTGGAGTGGTAGGTTGGTACTGTACTGGAGTGGTAGTTTGCTACTCTACTGGAATGGTATGTTGGTACTGTACTGGAGTGGTAGGTTGGTACTGTACTGGAGTGGTTGGTTGGTACTCTACAGGAATGGTAGGTTGGTACTGTACTGGAGTGGTAGGTTGGTACTGTACTGGAGTGGTTGGTTCGTACTCTACTGTAGTGGTAGGTTGGTACTGTACTGGAGTGGTTGGTTGGTACTCTACTGGAGTGGTAGGTTGGTACTGTACTGGAGTGGTAGGTTAGTACTGTACTGGAGTGGTAGGTTGGTACTGGAGTGGTAGGTTGGTCCTGGACTGGAGTGGTAGGTTGGTACTGGAGTTGTTGGTTCGTACTCTACTGGAGTGGTAGGTTGGTACTGGAGTGGTTGGTTGGTACTCTACTGGAGTGGTAGGTTGGTACTCTACTGGAGTGGTAGGTTGGTACTCTACTCGAGTGGTTGGTGGTTGGTCCTCTACTGGAGTGGTTGGTTGGTTCTCTACTGGAGTGGTAGGTTGGTACTGTACTGGAGTGGTTGGGTGGTTCTCTACTGGAGTGGTAGGTTGGTACTCTACTGGAGTGGTTTGTTGGTACTGTACTGGAGTGGTTGGTTGGTTCTCTACTGGAGTGGTTGGTTGGTTCTCTACTGGAGTGGTAGGTTGGTACTGTACTGGAGTGGTTGGTTGTTCTCTACTGGAGTGGTTGGTTGGTTCTCTACTTGAGTGGTTGGTTGGTACTGTACTGGAGTGGTAGGTTGGTACTGTACTGGAGTGGTTGGTTCTCTACTGGAGTGGTTGGTACTGTACTGGAGTGGTTGGTTCTCTACTGGAGTTGTAGGTTGGTTCTGTTCTGGAGTGGTTGGTTGGTTCTCTACTGGAGTGGTTGGTTGGTACTCTACTGGAGTGGTTGGTTGGTACTCTACTGGAGTGGTTGGTTGGTTCTCTACTGGAGTGGTAGGTTAGTATTGGAGTGGTTGGTTGGTTCTCTACTGGAGTGGTTGGTACTGTATTGGAGTGGTAGGTTGGTTCTCTACTGGAGTGGTTGGTTGGTACTGTACTGGAGTGGTTGGTTGGTTCTCTACTGGAGTGGTTGGTTGGTTCTCTACTGGAGTGGTAGGTTGGTACTGTACTGGAGTGGTTGGTTGGTTCTCTACTGGAGTGGTAGGTTGGTACTCTACTGGAGTGGTAGGTTGGTACTCTACTGGAGTGGTTGGTTGGTTCTCTACTGGAGTGGTTGGTTGGTTCTCTACTGGAGTGATTGGTTGGTACTGGAGTGGTAGGTTGGTACTGTACTGGAGTGGTAGGTTGGTACTGTACAGGAGTGGTAGGTTGGTTCTCTACTGGAGTGGTTGGTTGGTACTGTACTGGAATGGTAGGTTAGTTCTCTACTGGAGTGGTAGTTTGGTACTCTACTGGAGTGGTAGGTGAGGTACTGGAGTGGTTGGTCTGTACTGGAGTGGTTGGTTGGTTGGGTGGGGTTTTGGTGGTGGTTGGTCTTACTGGAGTGGTGGTTGGTACTTACTGGATGGTAGGTTGGTACTCTACTGGAGTGGTTGGTTGGTACTCTACTGGAGTGGTAGGTTGGTACTCTACTGGAGTGGTTGGTGGTACTTACTGGAGTGGTAGGTTGGTACTTACTGGAGTGGTAGGTTGGTACTCTACTGGAGTGGTGGTTGGTCTACTGATGGTGGTTGGTCTTACTGGATGGTAGTTGGTACTCTACTGGAGTGGTAGGTTGGTACTCTACTGGAGTGGTGGTTGGTACTTACTGGAGTGGTTGGTTGGTTCTCTACTGGAGTGGTAGGTTGTACTGGAGTGGTTGGTTGGTTCTCTACTGGAGTGGTTGGTTGGTACTGTACTGGAGTGGTAGGTTGGTTCTCTACTGGAGTGGTAGGTTGGTACTCTACTGGAGTGGTAGGTAGGTACTCTACTGGAGTGGTTGGTTGGTACTGGAGTGGTTGGTTGGTACTGTAGTGGTTGGTTGGTACTGGAGTGGTAGGTTGGTACTGTACTGGAGTGGTAGGTTGGTACTGTACTGGAGTGGTTGGTTGGTACTGGAGTGGTAGGTTGGTACTCTACTAGAGTGGTAGGTTGGTACTCTACTAGAGTTGTAGGTTGGTACTCTACTGGAATGGTAGGTTGGTAGGTACCCTACTGGAGTGGTTGGTTGGTACTCTACTAGAGTTGTGGGTTGGTACTCTACTGGAGTGGTAGATTGGTACTCTACTGGAATGGTAGGTTGGTACTCTACTGGGGTGGTAAGTTCGTACTCTACTAAAGTGGTAAGTTGGTACTCTACTAGAGTGGTTGGTTGGTACTCTACTGGAATGGTAGGTTGGGGTACTTTACTGGAGTGGTAGGTTGGTACTCTACTGGAGTGGTAAGTTGGTACTCTACTAGAGTGGTAGGTTTGTACACGACTGTAGTGGTAGGTTGGTACTCTACTGGAATGGTAGGTTGGTACTGTACTGGAGTGGTAGGTTGGTACTCTACTGGAGTGGTAGGTTGGTACTCTACTGGAGTGGTAGGTTGGTACTCTACTGGAGTGGTTGGTTCATACTCTACTGGAGTGGTAGGTTGGTACTGTTCTGGAGTGGTTGGTTGGTACTCTACTGGAATGGTTGGTTGGTACTCTACTAGAGTGGTAGGTTGGTACTGGAGTGGTAGGTTGGTACTCTACTGGAGTGGTAGGTTGGTACTCTACTGGAGTGGTAGGTTGGTACTGGAGTGGTTGGTTCGTACTCTACTGTAGTGGTAGGTTGGTACTGTACTGGAGTGGTTGGTTGGTACTCTACTGGAGTGGTAGGTTGGTACTGTACTGGAGTGGTAGGTTGGTACTGGAGTGGTAGGTTGGTACTGGAGTGGTAGGTTGGTACTGGAGTGGTAGGTTGGTACTCTACTGGAGTGGTAGGTTGGTACTGTACTGGAGTGGTAGGTTGGTACTGGTGTGGTATGTTGGTACTGGAGTGGTAGGTTGGTACTCTACTGGAGTGGTTGGTTGGTACTCTACTGGAGTGGTAGGTTGGTACTGGAGTGGTTGGTTCATACTATACTGTAGTGGTAGGTTGGTACTGTACTGGAGTGGTTGGTTGGTACTCTACTGGAGTGGTAGGTTGGTACTGGAGTGGTAGGTTGGTACTGTACTGGAGTGGTAGGTTGGTAATGGAGTGGTAGGTTGGTACTGGAGTGGTTGGTTGCTACTGGAGTGGTTGGTACTGTACTGGAGTGGTAGGTTGGTACTGGAGTGGTTGGTTCATACTCTACTGGAGTGGTAGGTTGGTACTGTATTGGAGTGGTTGGTTTGTACTGTACTGGAGTGGTAGGTTGGTACTGTACTGGAGTGGTAGGTTGGTACTGGAGTGGTTGGTTGGTTCTCTACTGGAGTGGTAGGTTGGTACTGTACTGGAGTGGCAGGTTGGTACTGGAGTGGTTAGTTGGTACTGTACTGGAGTGGTAGGTTGGTACTGGAGTGGTTGGTTGGTACTGTACTGGAGTGGTAGGTTGGTACTGGAGTGGTTGGTTCGTACTCTACTGGAGTGGTAGGTTGGTACTGTACTGGAGTGGTTGGTTGGGTCTCTACTGGAGTGGTAGGTTGGTTCTCTATTGGAGTGGTAGGCTGGTTCTCTACTGGAGTGGTTGGTTGGTTGGTACTGGAGTGGTAGGTTGGTTCTCTACTGGAGTGGTAGGTTGGTTCTCTACTGGAGTGGTTGGTTGGTACTGGAGTGGTTGGTTGGTACTGGAGTGGTTGGTTGGTTCTCTACTGGATGTGTTGGTTGGTTGGTTCTCTACTGGAGTGGTTGGTTTGTTGGTTCTCTACTGGAGTGGTTGGTTGGTACTGGAGTGGTTGGTTGGTTGGTTCTCTACTGGAGTGGTAGGTTGGTTCTCTACTGGAGTGGTTGGTTGGTTCTCTACTGGAGTGGTTGGTTGGTTGGTTCTCTACTGGAGTGGTTGGTTGGTACTGGAGTGGTAGGCTGGTTCTCTACTGGAGTGGTTGGTTGGTTGGTACTGGAGTGGTAGGTTGGTTCTCTACTGGAGTGGTAGGTTGGTTCTCTACTGGAGTGGTTGGTTGGTACTGGAGTGGTTGGTTGGTACTGGAGTGGTTGGTTGGTTCTCTACTGGATGTGTTGGTTGGTTGGTTCTCTACTGGAGTGGTTGGTTTGTTGGTTCTCTACTGGAGTGGTTGGTTGGTACTGGAGTGGTTGGTTGGTTGGTTCTCTACTGGAGTGGTAGGTTGGTTCTCTACTGGAGTGGTTGGGTACTGTACTGGAGTGGTTGGTTGGTACTCTACTAGAGTGGTAGGTTGGTACTCTACTAGAGTTGTAGGTTGGTACTCTACTGGAATGGTAGGTTGGTAGGTACCCTACTGGAGTGGTTGGTTGGTACTCTACTAGAGTTGTGGGTTGGTACTCTACTGGATGGTAGGTTGGTACTCTACTGGGTGGTAAGTTGGTACTCTACTAAAGTGGTAAGTTGGTACTCTACTAGAGTGGTTGGTTGGTACTCTACTGGAGTGGTAGGTTGGTACTCTACTGGAATGGTAGGTTAGTACTCTACTGGAATGGTTGGTTGGTACTCTACTAGAGTGGTAGGTTGGTACTCTACTAGAGTGGTAGGTTGGTACTCTACTGGAGTGGTTGGTTGGTACTCTACTAGAGTGGTAGGTTGGTACTCTACTAGAGTGGTAGGTTGGTACTCTACTGGAGTGGTTGGTTGGTACTCTACTGGAGTGGTAGGTTGGTACTGTACTGGAGTGGTAGTTTGCTACTCTACTGGAATGGTATGTTGGTACTGTACTGGAGTGGTAGGTTGGTACTGTACTGGAGTGGTTGGTTGGTACTCTACGGAATGGTAGGTTGGTACTGTACTGGAGTGGTAGGTTGGTACTGTACTGGAGTGGTTGGTTCGTACTCTACTGTAGTGGTAGGTTGGTACTGTACTGGAGTGGTTGGTTGGTACTCTACTGGAGTGGTAGGTTGGTACTGTACTGGAGTGGTAGGTTAGTACTGTACTGGAGTGGTAGGTTGGTACTGGAGTGGTAGGTTGGTCCTGGACTGGAGTGGTAGGTTGGTACTGGAGTTGTTGGTTCGTACTCTACTGGAGTGGTAGGTTGGTACTGGAGTGGTTGGTTGGTACTCTACTGGAGTGGTAGGTTGGTACTCTACTGGAGTGGTAGGTTGGTACTCTACTCGAGTGGTTGTTGGTTGGTTGGTCCTCTACTGGAGTGGTTGGTTGGTTCTCTACTGGAGTGGTAGGTTGGTACTGTACTGGAGTGGTTGGTTGGTTCTCTACTGGAGTGGTAGGTTGGTACTCTACTGGAGTGGTTTGTTGGTACTGTACTGGAGTGGTTGGTTGGTTCTCTACTGGAGTGGTTGGTTGGTTCTCTACTGGAGTGGTAGGTTGGTACTGTACTGGAGTGGTTGGTTGGTTCTCTACTGGAGTGGTTGGTTGGTTCTCTACTTGAGTGGTAGGTTGGTACTGTACTGGAGTGGTAGGTTGGTACTGTACTGGAGTGGTTGGTTCTCTACTGGAGTGGTTGGTACTGTACTGGAGTGGTTGGTTCTCTACTGGAGTTGTAGGTTGGTTCTGTTCTGGAGTGGTTGGTTGGTTCTCTACTGGAGTGGTTGGTTGGTACTCTACTGGAGTGGTTGGTTGGTACTCTACTGGAGTGGTTGGTTGGTTCTCTACTGGAGTGGTGGTTGTATTGGAGTGGTTGGTTGGTTCTCTACTGGAGTGGTTGGTTGGTACTGTACTGGAGTGGTAGGTTGGTTCTCTACTGGAGTGGTTGGTTGGTACTGTACTGGAGTGGTTGGTTGGTTGGTTCTCTACTGGAGTGGTTGGTTGGTTCTCTACTGGAGTGGTAGGTTGGTCTCTACTGGAGTGGTAGGTTGGTACTCTACTGGAGTGGTAGGTTGGTACTCTACTGGAGTGGTTGGTTGGTACTCTACTGGAGTGGTTGGTTGGTTCTCTACTGGAGTGGTTGGTTGGTTCTCTACTGGAGTGGTTGGTTGGTACTGGAGTGGTAGGTTGGTACTGTACTGGAGTGGTAGGTTGGTACTGTACAGGAGTGGTAGGTTGGTTCTCTACTGGAGTGGTTGGTTGGTACTGTACTGGAATGGTAGGTTAGTTCTCTACTGGAGTGGTAGTTTGGTACTCTACTGGAGTGGTAGGTAGGTACTGGAGTGGATGGTACTGTACTGGAGTGGTTGGTTGGTTGGTTCTCTACTGGAGTGGTAGGTTAGTACTGTACTGGAGTGGTAGGTTGGTTCTCTACTGGAGTGGTAGGTTGGTACTCTACTGGAGTGGTAGGTAGGTACTCTACTGGAGTGGTTGGTTGGTACTGGAGTGGTTGGTTGGTACTGTAGTGGTTGGTTGGTACTGGAGTGGTAGGTTGGTACTGTACTGGAGTGGTAGGTTGGTACTGTACTGGAGTGGTTGGTTGGTACTGGAGTGGTAGGTTGGTACTCTACTAGAGTGGTAGGTTGGTACTCTACTAGAGTTGTAGGTTGGTACTCTACTGGAATGGTAGGTTGGTAGGTACCCTACTGGAGTGGTTGGTTGGTACTCTACTAGAGTTGTGGGTTGGTACTCTACTGGAGTGGTAGATTGGTACTCTACTGGAATGGTAGGTTGGTACTCTACTGGGGTGGTAAGTTCGTACTCTACTAAAGTGGTAAGTTGGTACTCTACTAGAGTGGTTGGTTGGTACTCTACTGGAATGGTAGGTTGGGGTACTTTACTGGAGTGGTAGGTTGGTACTCTACTGGAGTGGTAAGTTGGTACTCTACTAGAGTGGTAGGTTTGTACACGACTGTAGTGGTAGGTTGGTACTCTACTGGAATGGTAGGTTGGTTCTGTACTGGAGTGGTAGGTTGGTACTCTACTGGAGTGGTAGGTTGGTACTCTACTGGAGTGGTAGGTTGGTACTCTACTGGAGTGGTTGGTTCATACTCTACTGGAGTGGTAGGTTGGTACTGTTCTGGAGTGGTTGGTTGGTACTCTACTGGAATGGTTGGTTGGTACTCTACTAGAGTGGTAGGTTGGTACTGGAGTGGTAGGTTGGTACTCTACTGGAGTGGTAGGTTGGTACTCTACTGGAGTGGTAGGTTGGTACTGGAGTGGTTGGTTCGTACTCTACTGTAGTGGTAGGTTGGTACTGTACTGGAGTGGTTGGTTGGTACTCTACTGGAGTGGTAGGTTGGTACTGTACTGGAGTGGTAGGTTGGTACTGGAGTGGTAGGTTGGTACTGGAGTGGTAGGTTGGTACTGGAGTGGTAGGTTGGTACTCTACTGGAGTGGTAGGTTGGTACTGTACTGGAGTGGTAGGTTGGTACTGGTGTGGTATGTTGGTACTGGAGTGGTAGGTTGGTACTCTACTGGAGTGGTTGGTTGGTACTCTACTGGAGTGGTAGGTTGGTACTGGAGTGGTTGGTTCATACTATACTGTAGTGGTAGGTTGGTACTGTACTGGAGTGGTTGGTTGGTACTCTACTGGAGTGGTAGGTTGGTACTGGAGTGGTAGGTTGGTACTGTACTGGAGTGGTAGGTTGGTAATGGAGTGGTAGGTTGGTACTGGAGTGGTTGGTTGCTACTGGAGTGGTTGGTACTGTACTGGAGTGGTAGGTTGGTACTGGAGTGGTTGGTTCATACTCTACTGGAGTGGTAGGTTGGTACTGTATTGGAGTGGTTGGTTTGTACTGTACTGGAGTGGTAGGTTGGTACTGTACTGGAGTGGTAGGTTGGTACTGGAGTGGTTGGTTGGTTCTCTACTGGAGTGGTAGGTTGGTACTGTACTGGAGTGGCAGGTTGGTACTGGAGTGGTTAGTTGGTACTGTACTGGAGTGGTAGGTTGGTACTGGAGTGGTTGGTTGGTACTGTACTGGAGTGGTAGGTTGGTACTGGAGTGGTTGGTTCGTACTCTACTGGAGTGGTAGGTTGGTACTGTACTGGAGTGGTTGGTTGGGTCTCTACTGGAGTGGTAGGTTGGTTCTCTATTGGAGTGGTAGGCTGGTTCTCTACTGGAGTGGTTGGTTGGTTGGTACTGGAGTGGTAGGTTGGTTCTCTACTGGAGTGGTAGGTTGGTTCTCTACTGGAGTGGTTGGTTGGTACTGGAGTGGTTGGTTGGTACTGGAGTGGTTGGTTGGTTCTCTACTGGATGTGTTGGTTGGTTGGTTCTCTACTGGAGTGGTTGGTTTGTTGGTTCTCTACTGGAGTGGTTGGTTGGTACTGGAGTGGTTGGTTGGTTGGTTCTCTACTGGAGTGGTAGGTTGGTTCTCTACTGGAGTGGTTGGTTGGTTCTCTACTGGAGTGGTTGGTTGGTTGGTTCTCTACTGGAGTGGTTGGTTGGTACTGGAGTGGTAGGCTGGTTCTCTACTGGAGTGGTTGGTTGGTTGGTACTGGAGTGGTAGGTTGGTTCTCTACTGGAGTGGTAGGTTGGTTCTCTACTGGAGTGGTTGGTTGGTACTGGAGTGGTTGGTTGGTACTGGAGTGGTTGGTTGGTTCTCTACTGGATGTGTTGGTTGGTTGGTTCTCTACTGGAGTGGTTGGTTTGTTGGTTCTCTACTGGAGTGGTTGGTTGGTACTGGAGTGGTTGGTTGGTTGGTTCTCTACTGGAGTGGTAGGTTGGTTCTCTACTGGAGTGGTTGGTTGGTTCTCTACTGGAGTGGTTGGTTGGTTGGTGGGGGGGGGGGGGTGGGGGGGGGTTCTCTACTGGAGTGGTTGGTTGGTACTGGAGTGGTTGGTTGGTTCTCTACTGGAGTGGTTGGTTGGTACTGGAGTGGTAGGTTGGTTCTCTACTGAAGTGGTTGGTTGGTTCTCTACTGGAGTGGTTGGTCGGTTCTCTACTGGAGTGGTTGGTCGGTTCTCTACTGGAGTGGTAGATTGGTACTGTACTGGAGTGGTTGGTTGGTTCGTTCTCTACTGGAGTGGTTGGTTGGTTCTCTACTGGAGTGGTAGGTTGGTACTGTACTGGAGTGGTTGGTTCTCTACTGGAGTGGTTGGTACTGTACTGGAGTGGTAGGTTGGTACTGGAGTGGTTGGTTGGTTCTCTACTGGAGTTGTAGGTTGGTTCTGTTCTGGAGTGGTTTGTTGGTTCTCTACTGGAGTGGTTGGTTGGTACTCTACTGGAGTGGTTGGTTGGTACTCTACTGGAGTGGTTGGTTGGTTCTCTACTGGAGTGGTAGGTTAGTATTGGAGTGGTTGATTGGTTCTCTACTGGAGTGGTTGGTACTGTATTGGAGTGGTAGGTTGGATCTCTACTGGAGTGGTTGGTTGGTACTGTACTGGAGTGGTTGGTTGGTACTCTACTGGAGTGGTAGGTTGGTACTCTACTGGAGTGGTAGGTTGGTACTCTACTGGAGTGGTTGGTTGGTTGGTTCTCTACTGGAGTGGTTGGTTGGTTCTGTACTGGAGTGGTAGGTTGGTACTGTACTGGAGTGGTTGGTTGGTTCTCTACTGGAGTGGTAGGTTGGTACTGTACTGGAATGGTAGGTTGGTACTGTACTGGAGTGGTTTGTTGGTTCTGTACTGGAGTGGTTGGTTGGTTGGTCTCTAATGGATGTACTAGATTTTGTGCTGAGCGACAGGGCATGTGATTTATTAGTTTACCAAAATGTGATGATATAATGCATGATGTATGTTTAAAGAGATATTAAAATATAATTTGGATGAAACGACCGACCTGGGACGAGAAAATATAAATCTCCTCATTGGTCCTCTCAAGTTTCTAGTCATACTGGAGGCGAGGTATCGTCTACGTTTTGCTCCTCTCCTAAATTATCGATTTGTTGACTCGTCATTGGGCCAAGATGTCCGAAGTGAAAGTGCAAAAATAACACCTTTCTGCTTTCGGCCTTTCCGATGACTTTCAATTCTGGTATAAACAGATCATAATTTTAAAGAATTTAGAAAAATATTACTGTCCAGTTTTATTTCATTTATGTGTTTTCAAAACTGGTGGAAAATGTACACACGCAGACTTGTTACTCAATTTCTAAACCATTCAGTAGTTAGTTCACAGTATGTTATCTACATATATTTTTAACTATCTAGTATACAATATACTTAACCCAGCGCGATATAGCCTGAACTGTGCTGAGGCGCCATTAAACCAAATACTCACTCACTTAGTTCATAATTAATGTACTGGTATTGTTTATATTGACTGAATTAATTACTTAATTAATTGTCCTCCACCGACGGATCTGTAGTCCAGTGGTTAACACGTTGGACTGGTAATCCAGGGATCGCATGTTCGATCCCCCGTCTGACCCTAATAAAATTAACAGTCTTTCAGATGAGACTTTAAACCGAGGTCTTGTGTCGATGCTTTACACTGTGCACGTAAAAGAACCAGAGGAGACTCTGGAATGGGTCTCTGTCTGTATCATTGCACTATCCTTAAATTACTAATCTCTTCAGGATGCGTCGCTCATATGGGCAACCGGTAGCGACGATAAATAAACTTAAAACACCACATTGATTGTCCAGTGTGTGAGTTTGGATATTGCATGTACATAGTACATGTACATTATGGCATTGCCACTTGCATGCTGTCATTTTTCAGACAGATGGAGCCAACTGTAAGTTTGTGTTATTGGTCACAGATCTACACGCTCCATTGCACTTACTGTGAATATATTACTAATAAAATATACATCTTGCAAGTCTGCCTCCGTGGTCGAGTGGTTAAGATCGCTGACCACTGTATCCTATCATCATTGATGATCACTGGTTCGAGCCCCACTTTGACGAACCCCACTCTTACGAAAAAGTGTTGGCAGTTTCTTATGGAGGTTTGTGCACCAAGTACTGGTTAACCACTGGAGCCTGTCCAGGAACAGTGTTATTAGGTAAACTGCCTGTCATTGAAATGGGCAACCATTGCTACATTAAATAAACTTTGACTTTACGGAATTTCACTAATTTAATGAATCTGTCTAGTCAGCTAAGCCTATATTCTTATTCAGTGTATGTGAGGGATATTAAATATTCAGTGAATAGATCCAGTGTTAATCAATGTATGTGTTCAGATATCTGTGCCTTCGTTGTTAAAATGACCTGCATTCTTTACATGTTTATAAATAACCATCAATAGTGATCAATATAATTATATATATACAGTGAGGTATCAATAGTGATCAATATAATTATATATATATACAGTGAGGTATCAATAGTGATCAATATAATTATATATATATACAGTGAGGTATCAATAGTGATCAATATAATTATATATATATATATATATACAGTGAGGTATCAATAGTGATCAATAAATATATGATATATACAGTGGGTAACAATTTGATCAAATAATGATACATATATAACAGTGAGGTATCAATAGTGAACAATATGACTATATATATAATATATATAAATATATATATATATATATATATATATATATATATATAATATATACAGTGAGGTATCAATAGTGATCAATATAAATAATATATATATACAGTGAGGTATCAATAGTGAACAATATAATATATAATCTCTACAGTGAGTATCAATAGTGATAAAGTATAAATTATATATATAATACAGTGAGGTATCAATAGTGATCAATATAATATATATATATACAGGAGGTATCAATAGTGATCAATATATTATGATAGATATACAGTGAGGTATCAATAGTGAAACAATAAAATATATATATATATATATACAGTGAGGTATCAATAGTGATCAATATAATTATATATATATATATACAGTGAGGTATCAATAGTGAACAATATAATTATATATATATATATATACAGTGAGGTATCAATAGTGATCAATATAATTATATATATACAGTGAGGGATAGAGAAGAGGCAACATGGAATTTAAAAGCCTTGCCTAAGGGCACAATCATAACCGCTCCAGCGGGGCTCGAACTCCGGACCTTTCACACCTGAAACGCACCTGAGCATCCACTGCATTATCACGACTTCCACTTAGTCACTATTGGGCAGTTTTTGTGCATGTGTCCTGGCTAGCTCAGTCGGTAGAGTGTCCGGGTTCGAGTCCTGGTTGGCTGTACATTTGTCTCACCCTTTGACATTAGGTATCTAGGTTATGCGGGGGCTTGCTCCCATGGAGAATGTTATTTCCTAGACTGTGGTGGAATCTAGAACCATTTCCCATGCAAAATGTGTCCACTTTGGAATACACATTATGTGACATATATTATTTAAAAAAATGACTTGTAACCCTTCACAAAATTTCAATATTTCTCAAGCTGACATTCAGTAGGGCGTTTGAGGGTGTTCGCAACCTGTACCCCTGAATCTTTTTTAAAAATAATACCCCCCCTCCACCCCCCCAACCAGGGTTCAATCCTCGGACCGGGGAGTAGGTGAGATGGTCGCCAGATCGGACAGGTGGGTTTTCCCCGGGTACTCCGGTTTCCTCCCACGTGAATGGCCGCGCCAACGAGAGTGATTAATATAAGTTGTTAAAACTTGCTTCACAATCGTTGTAAAATAAATCAAGTTTAAACTAACCCCTGCAAACAAACACTATTGATAGATTTTCTTGCATTTCGGACACATTTGCCAGATTGTATAATGCCTTGCTTGTTATGCATAAAATTAATTTCTTAATTTTACGGAAAAAAATAAAAATTAAATTTTTCATTCCACTAGATTCCTTTTAAATCATAGCATGCAGTACATGAGACACCATTATTAGTGAACCATTTCACATACCCCATTATTAGGGAACCATTTCACATACCCCATTATTAGGGAACCATTTCACATACCCCATTATTAGGGAACCATTTCACATACCCCATTATTAGGGAACCTTTCACATACCCCATTATTAGGGAACCATTTCACATACCCCATTATTAGGGAACCATTTACATACCCCATTATTAGGGAACTAACCAATTCACATATACATGTAGGACCATTTTGGATATGCATTCCCATTTTCTTCATATCAGGCAGGCCAGGCCATGTTCACTATGCCACTATTGTGTATACATAATTTCCTTATTTTTAATATTTATAAACCTTTCTAAGCCATGTATTAAACTAAGTTTAGCTCGACTGGATTACCCATGTTGGGTAAGTGACCATTCACATGGTCACACACAATCCTTTACAATTAATATTTAATCATTAAGCCTATTGATTGTGAGATAGTCCAGAACATGTTGCGGATACAAAGCCCAAATACACTTTCATGTTTTATATAATTCTTCAACTTTCAAATACAATATATTCATACTTTGTCATACATGTCTGATTGTACATGTAGGTACTGCCAGTTTTATATGGGCTACAAAGTTTGAGGAATGAGCTTATTTAAACTCGCCTCCCACGAACCATGTGGGCGAGCTTTACACAGTGTGTGTTTTACGTTTTATTTATCGTCGCTACCAGTTGCCCATATGAGCGACGCCGCCTGAAGAGATTAGTAATTTTAGATTTTGGAGGATAGTGCAATGATACAGACAGAGACCCATTCCAGAGTCTCCTCTGGTTCTTTTACGTGCACGGTGTACAGCACCGACACGAGACCTCGGTTTAACGTCCCATCTGAAAGACTGTTCATTTTATTAAGGTCAGACGGGGGGATCGAACCTGGGATCACTGGATTACCAGTACAGCGTGTTACCACTGGACTACAGATCCGTCTGTCTTTACACAGTTTCATTTCCAGTACAATATATAGATAATGGCATAATGCCTCCGGGTTTTAGATTAGTGAGTTAATACTGGTAAGAGGCTTATTCATTATTTCAGTGTTAAATATGTGGTACATAATGAATTGGGCAATTAGTCCCCGGATCTCGGTAACCTGTATAGTTTGCTCTACATTGAAGACATACCTCCAAATCTCTGCATGTACAGATTACAGGTAGTCTATTTACCAGCATCCTGTTTTTCCTGTACTTTATACATGTAGGTATACATGTATTGTCTTGACTTTTGTCGCAGTATGTGTGCTGCATTTCATGATAAATGTGTTCAAGTGGTCTGTTCAATTGTGTACTGACTAGTGCAGTAGAAAGTGTCAGTCACATTTATAACATTCAGGTCAAATGGTGAAACATTATCCAAGCATGACAAAACAGTTATCCAGTATGGTAAATCTTGTTCAGTGTACAACCGTAATGAAATAATCATATATGGTGAAACCTTCGTTAGTGATCACAATTTGTACATTGTGAAACATTTGTAGGTTCTTTTAGTTAGAATCAGTTGTTTTTACTGTTGTTCCCTAACCAGATGTTGCGATATGATA
>JABXNX010000653.1:0-14945 GCA_014843695.1 Archivesica marissinica | reverse complement strand
CCACTACCTAGTCCTACTGCCTGGTCTCCTACCACTACTTAGTCCCACTGTCTGGTCTCCTACCACTACCTAGTCACTTTTCACTGCCTGGTCTCCTACCACTACCTAGTCCATTTTCACTGCCTGGTCTCCTACCACTACCTAGTCCCTTTTCACTACCTGGTCTCCTACCACTACCTAGTCCCACTGCCTGGTATCCTACCACTACTTAGTCCCACTGTCTGGTCTCCTACCACTACCTAGTTCCTTTTCACTGCTTGGTCTCCTACCACTACTTAGTCCCACTGTCTGGTCTCCTACCACTACCTAGTCCTACTGCCTAGTCTCCTACCACTACTTAGTCCCACTGTCTGGTCTCCTACCACTACCTAGTCCCTTTTCACTGCTTGGTCTCCTACCACTACTTAGTCCCACTGTCTGGTCTCCTACCACTACCTAGTCCCTTTTCACTGCCTGGTCTCCTACCACTACCTAGTCCCTTTTCACTGCCTGGTCTCCTACCACTACCTAGTCCCATTTCACTGCCTGGTCTCCTACCAATACCTAGTCCCTTTTCACTACCTGGTCTCCTACCACTATCTAGTCCCTTTTCACTGCCTGGTCTCCTACCACTATCTAGTCACTTTTCACTGCCTGGTCTCCTACCACTACCTAGTCCCTTTTCACTGCCTAGTCTCCTACCACTACCTAGTCCCACTGACTGGTCTCCTACTATCACTTAGTACACTGCCTGGTCTCCTACCACTACCTAGTTCCTTTTCACTGCCTGGTCTTCTACCACTACCTAGCCCCTTTTCACTGCCTGGTCCCTTACCACTGCCTGGTCTCCTACCACTACCTAGTCCCTTTTCACTGCCTGGTCTCCTACCACTACTTAGTCCCACTGTCTGGTCTCCTACCACTACCTAGTCCATTTTCACTGTCTGGTCTTCTACCACTACCTAGTCCATTTTCACTGCCTGGTCTCCTACCACTACTTAGTCCCACTGTCTGGTCTCCTACCACTACCTAGTCCCTTTTCACTGCCTGGTCTCCTACCACTACTTAGTCCCACTGTCTGGTCTCCTACCACAACCTAGTCCATTTTCACTGCCTGGTCTCCTACCACTACCTAGTCCATTTTCACTGCCTGGTCTCCTACCACTACTTAGTCCCACTGTCTGGTCTCCTACCACTACCTAGTCCTACTGCCTGGTCTCCTACCACTACTTAGTCCCACTGTCTGGTCTCCTACCACTACCTAGTCCCTTTTCACTGCTTGGTCTCCTACCACTACTTAGTCCCACTGTCTGGTCTCCTACCACTACCTAGTCCCTTTTCACTGCCTGGTCTCCTACCACTACCTAGTCCCTTTTCACTGCTTGGTCTCCTACCACTACTTAGTCCCACTGTCTGGTCTCCTACCACTACCTAGTCCGTTTTCACTGCCTGGTCTCCTACCACTACCTAGTCCCTTTTCACTGCCTGGTCTCCTACCACTACCTAGTCCCTTTTCACTGCCTGGTCTCCTACCAATACCTAGTCCCTTTTCACTACCTGGTCTCCTACCACTATCTAGTCCCTTTTCACTGCCTGGTCTCCTACCACTATCTAGTCCCTTTTCACTGCCTGGTCTCCTACCACTACCTAGTCCCTTTTCACTGCCTAGTCTCCTACCACTACCTAGTCCCACTGACTGGTCTCCTACTATCACTTAGTACCACTGCCTGGTCTCCTACCACTACCTAGTTCCTTTTCACTGCCTGGTCTTCTACCACTACCTAGCCCCTTTTCACTGCCTGGTCCCTTACCACTGCCTGGTCTCCTACCACTACCTAGTCCCTTTTCACTGCCTGGTCTCCTACCACTACTTAGTCCCACTGTCTGGTCTCCTACCACTACCTAGTCCATTTTCACTGTCTGGTCTCCTACCACTACCTAGTCCATTTTCACTGCCTGGTCTCCTACCACTACTTAGTCCCACTGTCTGGTCTCCTACCACTACCTAGTCCCTTTTCACTGCCTGGTCTCCTACCACTACCTAGTCCCACTGCCTGGTATCCTACCACTACTTAGTCCCACTGTCTGGTCTCCTACCACTACCTAGTTCCTTTTCACTGCTTGGTCTCCTACCACTACTTAGTCCCACTGTCTGGTCTCCTACCACTACCTAGTCCTACTGCCTGGTCTCCTACCACTACTTAGTCCCACTGTCTGGTCTCCTACCACTACCTAGTCCCTTTTCACTGCTTGGTCTCCTACCACTACTTAGTCCCACTGTCTGGTCTCCTACCACTACCTAGTCACTTTTCACTGCCTGGTCTCCTACCACTACCTAGTCCATTTTCACTGCCTGGTCTCCTACCACTACCTAGTCCCTTTTCACTACCTGGTCTCCTACCACTACCTAGTCCCACTGCCTGGTATCCTACCACTACTTAGTCCCACTGTCTGGTCTCCTACCACTACCTAGTTCCTTTTCACTGCTTGGTCTCCTACCACTACTTAGTCCCACTGTCTGGTCTCCTACCACTACCTAGTCCTACTGCCTGGTCTCCTACCACTACTTAGTCCCACTGTCTGGTCTCCTACCACTACCTAGTCCCTTTTCACTGCTTGGTCTCCTACCACTACTTAGTCCCACTGTCTGGTCTCCTACCACAACCTAGTCCCTTTTCACTGCCTGGTCTTCTACCACTACCTAGCCCCTTTTCACTGCCTGGTCTCTTACCACTGCCTGGTCTCCTACCACTACCTAGTCCCTTTTCACTGTCTGGTCTCCTACCACTACCTAGTCCCCTTTCACTGCCTGGTCTCCTACTACTATCTAGTCCGTTTTCACTACCTGGTCTCCTACCACTACCTAGTCCCACTGACTGGTCTCCTACCATCACTTAGTCCCACTGTCTGGTCTCCTACCACTACCTAGTCCATTTTCACTGCCTGGTCTCCTACAACTACCTAGTTCCTTTTCACTGCCTGGTCTTCTACCACCACCTAGTTCCTTTTCACTGCCTGGTCTCCTACCACTATCTAGTCCCTTTTCATTGCCTGGTCTCCTACCACTACCTAGTTCCTTTTTATTGCCTGGTCTCCTACCACTACCTAGTCCCCTTTCACTGCCTGGTCTCCTACCACTATCTAGTCCGTTTTCACTACCTGGTCTCCTACCACTAGCTAGTCCCACTGACTGGTCTCCTACCATCACTTAGTCCCACTGTCTGGTCTCCTACCACTACCTAGTCCATTTTCACTGCCTTGTCTCCTACAACTACCTAGTTCCTTTTCACTGCCTGATCTTCTACCACCACCTAGTTCCTTTTCACTGCCTGGTCTCCTACCACTATCTAGTCCCTTTTCACTGCCTGGTCTCCTACCACTACCTAGTTCCTTTGTATTGCCTGGTCTCCTACCACTACCTAGTCCCTTTTCACTGCCTGGTCTTCTACCACTACCTAGCCCCTTTTCACTGCCTGGTCTCTTACCACTGCCTGGTCTCCTACGACTACCTAGTCCCTTTTCACTGCCTGGTCTCTTACCACTACCTAGTTCCCTTTCACTGTCTGGTCTCCTACCACTACCTAGTCCATTTTCACTGCCTGGTCTCCTACCACTACCTAGTCCTACTGCCTGGTCTCCTACCACTACTTAGTCCCACTGTCTGGTCTCCTACCACTACCTAGTCCTACTGCCTGGTCTCCTACCACTACTTAGTCCCACTGTCTGGTCTCCTACCACTACCTAGTCCCTTTTCACTGCTTGGTCTCCTACCACTACTTAGTCCCACTGTCTGGTCTCCTACCACAACCTAGTCCATTTTCACTGCCTGGTCTCCTACCACTACCTAGTCCATTTTCACTGCCTGGTCTCCTACCACTACTTAGTCCCACTGTCTGGTCTCCTACCACTACCTAGTCCTACTGCCTGGTCTCCTACCACTACTTAGTCCCACTGTCTGGTCTCCTACCACTACCTAGTCCCTTTTCACTGCTTGGTCTCCTACCACTACTTAGTCCCACTGTCTGGTCTCCTACCACTACCTAGTCACTTTTCACTGCCTGGTCTCCTACCACTACCTAGTCCATTTTCACTGCCTGGTCTCCTACCACTACCTAGTCCCTTTTCACTACCTGGTCTCCTACCACTATCTAGTCCCTTTTCACTGCCTGGTCTCCTACCACTATCTAGTCCCTTTTCACTGCCTGGTCTCCTACCACTACCTAGTCCCTTTTCACTGCCTAGTCTCCTACCACTACCTAGTCCCACTGACTGGTCTCCTACTATCACTTAGTACCACTGCCTGGTCTCCTACCACTACCTAGTTCCTTTTCACTGCCTGGTCTTCTACCACTACCTAGCCCCTTTTCACTGCCTGGTCCCTTACCACTGCCTGGTCTCCTACCACTACCTAGTCCCTTTTCACTGCCTGGTCTCCTACCACTACTTAGTCCCACTGTCTGGTCTCCTACCACTACCTAGTCCATTTTCACTGTCTGGTCTTCTACCACTACCTAGTCCATTTTCACTGCCTGGTCTCCTACCACTACTTAGTCCCACTGTCTGGTCTCCTACCACTACCTAGTCCCTTTTCACTGCTGGTCTCCTACCACTACTTAGTCCCACTGTCTGGTCTCCTACCACAACCTAGTCCATTTTCACTGCCTGGTCTCCTACCACTACCTAGTCCATTTTCACTGCCTGGTCTCCTACCACTACTTAGTCCCACTGTCTGGTCTCCTACCACTACCTAGTCCCTTTTCACTGCCTGGTCTCTTACCACTACCTAGTTCCTTTTCACTGCCTGGTCTCCTACCACTACCTAGTCCCACTGCCTGGTCTCCTACCACTACCTAGTTCCTTTTCACTGCCTGGTCTCCTACCACTACCTAGTCCCACTGCCTGGTCTCCTACCACTACCTAGTCCCACTGCCTGGTCTCCTACCACTACCTAGTTCCTTTTCACTGCCTGGTCTCCTACCACTACCTAGTCCCACTGCCTGGTCTCCTACCACTACCTAGTCCCACTGCCTGGTCTCCTACCACTACCTAGTCCCTTTTCACTGCCTGGTCTCCTACCACTACTTAGTCCCACTGTCTGGTCTCCTACCACAACCTAGTCCATTTTCACTGCCTGGTCTCCTACCACTACCTAGTCCATTTTCACTGCCTGGTCTCCTACCACTACTTAGTCCCACTGTCTGGTCTCCTATCACTACTTAGTCCATTTTCACTGTCTGGTCTTCTACCACTACCTAGTCCCTTTACACTGCCTGGTCTCCTACCACTACTTAGTCCCACTGTCTGGTCTCCTACCACTACCTAGTCCCTTTTCACTGCCTGGTCTCCTACCACTACCTAGTCCCTTTTCACTGCCTGGTCTCCTACCACTACCTAGTCCCTTTTCACTGCCTGGTCTCCTACCACTATCTAGTCCCTTTTCACTGCCTGGTCTCCTACCACTACCTAGTCCCTTTTCACTGCCTAGTCTCCTACCACTACCTAGTCCCACTGACTGGTCTCCTACTATCACTTAGTACCACTGCCTGGTCTCCTACCACTACCTAGTTCCTTTTCACTGCCTGGTCTTCTACCACTACCTAGCCCCTTTTCACTGCCTGGTCCCTTACCACTGCCTGGTCTCCTACCACTACCTAGTCCCTTTTCACTGCCTGGTCTCCTACCACTACTTAGTCCCACTGTCTGGTCTCCTACCACTACCTAGTCCATTTTCACTGTCTGGTCTTCTACCACTACCTAGTCCATTTTCACTGCCTGGTCTCCTACCACTACTTAGTCCCACTGTCTGGTCTCCTACCACTACCTAGTCCCTTTTCACTGCTTGGTCTCCTACCACTACTTAGTCCCACTGTCTGGTCTCCTACCACAACCTAGTCCATTTTCACTGCCTGGTCTCCTACCACTACCTAGTCCATTTTCACTGCCTGGTCTCCTACCACTACTTAGTCCCACTGTCTGGTCTCCTACCACTACTTAGTCCATTTTCACTGTCTGGTCTTCTACCAATACCTAGTCCCTTTTCACTGCCTGGTCTCCTACCACTACCTAGTCCCACTGCCTGGTCTCCTACCACTACCTAGTCCCACTGCCTGGTCTCCTACCACTACCTAATTCCTTTTCACTGCCTGGTCTCCTACCACTACCTAGTCCCACTGCCTGGTCTCCTACCACTACCTAGTCCCACTGCCTGGTCTCCTACCACTACCTAGTCCCTTTTCACTGCCTGGTCTCCTACCACTACTTAGTCCCACTGTCTGGTTTCCTACCACAACCTAGTCCATTTTCACTGCCTGGTCTCCTACCACTACCTAGTCCATTTTCACTGCCTGGTCTCCTACCACTACTTAGTCCCACTGTCTGGTCTCCTATCACTACTTAATCCATTTTCACTGTCTGGTCTTCTACCACTACCTAGTCCCTTTACACTGCCTGGTCTCCTACCACTACTTAGTCCCACTGTCTGGTCTCCTACCACTACCTAGTCCATTTTCACTGCCTGGTCTCCTACCACTACCTAGTCCCTTTTCACTGCCTGGTCTCCTACCACTACCTATCCCCTTTTCACTGCCTGGTCTCTTACCACTACCTGGTCTCCTACCACTACTTAGTCCCTTTTCACTGCCTGGTCTCCTACCACTACCTAGTCCCTTTTCACTGCCTGGTCTCCTACCACTACCTAGTTCCTTTTTATTACTTGGTCTCCTACCACTACTTAGTCCCACTGTCTGGTCTCCTACCACTACCTAGTCCCTTTTCACTTGGTCTCTACATACTGTCCCCACTGCCTGGTCTCCTACCACTACCTAGTCCCTTTTCACTACCTGGTCTCCTACCACTATCTTGTCCCTTTTCACTGCCTGGTCTCCTACCACTATCTAGTCTCTTATTACTGCCTGGTCTCCTACCACTACCTAGTCCCTTTTCACTGCCTAGTCTCCTACCACTACCTAGTCCCACTGACTGGTCTCCTACCATCACTTAATCCCACTGCCTGGTCTCCTACCACTACCTAGTTCTTTTTCACTGCCTGGTCTCCTACCACTACCTAGTCACACTGCCTGGTCTCCTACCACTACCTAGTCCCACTGCCTGGTCTCCTACCACTACCTAGTCCCTTTTCACTGCCTGGTCTCCTACCACTACTTAGTCCCATTGTCTGGTCTCCTACCACAACCTAGTCCATTTTCACTGCCTGGTTTCCTACCACTACCTAGTCCATTTTCACTGCCTGGTCTCCTACCACTACTTAGTCCCACTGTCTGGTCTCCTATCACTACTTAGTCCATTTTCACTGTCTGGTCTTCTACCACTACCTAGTCCCTTTACACTGCCTGGTCTCCTACCACTACTTAGTCCCACTGTCTGGTCTCCTACCACTACCTAGTCCATTTTCACTGCCTGGTCTCCTACCACTACCTAGTCCCTTTTCACTGCCTGGTCTCCTACCACTACCTATCCCCTTTTCACTGCCTGGTCTCTTACCACTACCTGGTCTCCTACCACTACTTAGTCCCTTTTCACTGCCTGGTCTCCTACCACTACCTAGTCCCTTTTCACTGCCTGGTCTCCTACCACTACCTAGTTCCTTTTTATTACTTGGTCTCCTACCACTACTTAGTCCCACTGTCTGGTCTCCTACCACTACCTAGTCCCTTTTCACTGCCTTGTCTCATACCACTACCTAGTCCCTTTTCACTACCTGGTCTCCTACCACTATCTTGTCCCTTTTCACTGCCTGGTCTCCTACCACTATCTAGTCTCTTATTACTGCCTGGTCTCCTACCACTACCTAGTCCCTTTTCACTGCCTAGTCTCCTACCACTACCTAGTCCCACTGACTGGTCTCCTACCATCACTTAATCCCACTGCCTGGTCTCCTACCACTACCTAGTTCTTTTTCACTGCCTGGTCTCCTACCACTACCTAGTCACACTGCCTGCTCTCATACCACTACCTAATCCCACTGCCTGGTCTCCTACCACTACCTAGTCCCTTTTCACTGCCTGGTCTCTTACCACTACCTAGTTCCTTGTCACTGCCTGGTCTCCTACCACTACCTAGTCCCACTACCTGGTCTCCTACCACTACCTAGTCCCTTTACACTGCCTGGTCTCCTACCACTACTTAGTCCCACTGTCTGGTCTCCTACCACTACCTAGTCCCTTTTCACTGCCTGGTCTCCTACCACTACTTAGTCCCACTGTCTGGTCTCCTACCACTACCTAGTCCATTTTCACTGCCTGGTCTCCTACCACTACCTAGTCCCTTTTCACTGCCTGGTCTTCTACCACTACCTAGCCCCTTTTCACTGCCTGGTCTCTCACTACCTGGTCTCCTACCACTACCTAGTCCCTTTTCACTGCCTGGTCTCCTACCACTACCTAGTCCCTTTTCACTGCCTGGTCTCCTACCACTACCTAGTTCCTTTTCACTGCCTGGTCTCCTACCACTACCTAGTCCCACTACCTGGTCTCCTACCACTACCTAGTTCCTTTTCACTGCCTGGTCTCCTACCACTACTTAGTCCCACTGCCTGGTCTCCTACCACTACCTAGTCCCACTGCCTGGTCTCCTACCACTACCTAGTTCCTTTTCACTGCCTGGTCTCCTACCACTACCTAGTCCCACTGCCTGGTCTCCTACCACTACCTAGTCCCACTGCCTGGTCTCCTACCACTACCTAGTCCCTTTTCACTGCCTGGTGTCCTACCACTACTTAGTCCCACTGTCTGGTCTCCTACCACAACCTAGTCCCTTTTCACTGCCTGGTCTTCTACCACTACCTAGCCCCTTTTCACTGCCTGGTCTCTTACCACTGCCTGGTCTCCTACCACTACCTAGTCCCTTTTCACTGTCTGGTCTCCTACCACTACCTAGTCCCCTTTCACTGCCTGGTCTCCTACTACTATCTAGTCCGTTTTCACTACCTGGTCTCCTACCACTACCTAGTCCCACTGACTGGTCTCCTACCATCACTTAGTCCCACTGTCTGGTCTCCTACCACTACCTAGTCCATTTTCACTGCCTGGTCTCCTACAACTACCTAGTTCCTTTTCACTGCCTGGTCTTCTACCACCACCTAGTTCCTTTTCACTGCCTGGTCTCCTACCACTATCTAGTCCCTTTTCACTGCCTGGTCTCCTACCACTACCTAGTTCCTTTTTAGTGCCTGGTCTCCTACCACTACCTAGTCCCCTTTCACTGCCTGGTCTCCTACCACTATCTAGTCCGTTTTCACTACCTGGTCTCCTACCACTAGCTAGTCCCACTGACTGGTCTCCTACCATCACTTAGTCCCACTGTCTGGTCTCCTACCACTACCTAGTCCATTTTCACTGCCTTGTCTCCTACAACTACCTAGTTCCTTTTCACTGCCTAATCTTCTACCACCACCTAGTTCCTTTTCACTGCCTGGTCTCCTACCACTATCTAGTCCCTTTTCACTGCCTGGTCTCCTACCACTACCTAGTTCCTTTGTATTGCCTGGTCTCCTACCACTACCTAGTCCCTTTTCACTGCCTGGTCTTCTACCACTACCTAGCCCCTTTTCACTGCCTGGTCTCTTACCACTGCCTGGTCTCCTACGACTACCTAGTCCCTTTTCACTGCCTGGTCTCTTACCACTACCTAGTTCCCTTTCACTGCCTGGTCTCCTACCACTACCTGGTCCCACTGCCTGGTCTCCTACCACTACCTAGTTCCTTTTCACTGCCTGGTCTCCTACCACTACCAAGTCCCACTGCCTGGTCTCCTACCACTACCTAGTCCCACTGCCTGGTCTCCTACCACTACCTAGTTCCTTTTCACTGCCTGGTCTCCTACCACTACCTAGTCCCACTGCCTGGTCTCCTACCACTACCTAGCCCTTTTCACTGCCTGGTCTCTTACCACTACCTAGTTCCTTTTCACTGCCTGGTCTCCTACCACTACCTAGTCCCACTGCCTGGTCTCCTACCACTACCTAGTTCCTTTTCACTGCCTGGTCTCCTACCACTACCTAGTCCCACTGCCTGGTCTCCTACCACTACCTAGTCCCACTGCCTGGTCTCCTACTACTACCTAGTTCCTTTTCACTGCCTGGTCTCCTACCACTACCTAGTCCCACTGCCTGGTCTCCTACCACTATCTAGTCCCTTTTCACTGCCTGGTATCTTACCACTACCTAGTTCCTTTTTACTGCCTGGTCTCTTACCACTACCTAGTCCCACTGCCTGGTCTCCTACCACTACCTAGTCCCTTTTCACTGCCTGGTCTCCTACCACTACCTAGTCCCTTTTCACTGACTGATCTCCTACCACTACCTAGTCACACTGCCTTGTCTCCTACCACTACCTAGTCCATTTTCACTGCCTGGTCTCCTACCACTACCTAGTCCCACTGCCTGGTCTCCTACTACTACCTAGTCCCACTGACTGATCTCCTACCACTACCTAGTCCCACTGTCTGGTCTCCTACCACTACCTAGTCCCACTGCCTGGTCTCCTACCAATACCTAGTCCCTTTTCACTGACTGATCTCCTACCACTACCTAGTCCATTTTCACTGCCTTGTCTTCTACCACTATCTAGTCCCTTTTCACTGCCTGGTCTCCTACTACTACCTAGTTCCCTTTCACTGCCTGGTCTTCTACCACTACCTAGCCCCTTTTCACTGCCTGGTATCTTACCACTGCCTGGTCTCCTACGACTACCTAGTCCCTTTTCACTGCCTGGTCTCTTACCACTATCTAGTCCGTTTTCACTACCTGGTCTCCTACCACTACCTAGTCCCACTGACTGGTCTCCTACCATCACTTAGTCCCACTGTCTGGTCTCCTACCACTACCTAGTCCATTTTCACTGCCTGGTCTCCTACAACTACCTAGTTCCTTTTCACTGCCTGATCTTCTACCACCACCTAGTTCCTTTTCACTGCCTGGTCTCCTACTACTATCTAGTCCCTTTTCACTGCCTGGTCTCCTACCACTACCTAGTTCCTTTGTATTGCCTGGTCTCCTACCACTACCTAGTCCCTTTTCACTGCCTGGTCTTCTACCACTATCTAGTCCCTTTTCACTGCCTGGTCTCCTACTACTACCTAGTTCCTTTTCACTGCCTGGTCTTCTACCACTACCTAGCCCCTTTTCACTGCCTGGTCTCTTACCACTGCCTGGTGTCCTACGACTACCTAGTCCCTTTTCACTGCCTGGTCTCCTACCACTACCTAGTTCCTTTTCACTGCTTGGTCTCCTACCACTACCTAGTCCCTTTTCACTGCCTGGTCTCCTACCACTACCTAGTCCCTTTTCACTGCCTGATCTCCTGCCACAACCTAGTCCCTGTTCACTGCCTGGTCTCCTACCACTACCTAGTCCCTTTTCACTGCCTGGTCTCCTACCACTACCTAGTCCATTTTCACTGCCTGGTCTCCTACCACTACCTAGTCCATTTTCACTGCCTGGTCTCATACCACTACCTAGTCCATTTTCACTGCCTGGTCTCCTACCACTACCTAGTCCCACTGCCTGGTATCCTACCACTACTTAGTCCCACTGTCTGGTCTCCTACCACTACCTAGTCCCTTTTCACTGCCTGGTCTCCTACCACTACCTAGTTCCTTTTCACTGCTTGGTCTCCTACCACTACTTAGTCCCACTGTCTGGTCTCCTACCACTACCTAGTCCTACTGCCTGGTCTCCTACCACTACTTAGTCCCACTGTCTGGTCTCCTACCACTACCTAGTCCCTTTTCACTGCTTGGTCTCCTACCACTACTTAGTCCCACTGTCTGGTCTCCTACCACTACCTAGTCCGTTTTCACTGCCTGGTCTCCTACCACTACCTAGTCCCTTTTCACTGCCTGGTCTCCTACCACTACCTAGTCCCTTTTCACTGCCTGGTCTCCTACCAATACCTAGTCCCTTTTCACTACCTGGTCTCCTACCACTATCTAGTCCCTTTTCACTGCCTGGTCTCCTACCACTATCTAGTCCCTTTTCACTGCCTGGTCTCCTACCACTACCTAGTCCCTTTTCACTGCCTAGTCTCCTACCACTACCTAGTCCCACTGACTGGTCTCCTACTATCACTTAGTACCACTGCCTGGTCTCCTACCACTACCTAGTTCCTTTTCACTGCCTGGTCTTCTACCACTACCTAGCCCCTTTTCACTGCCTGGTCCCTTACCACTGCCTGGTCTCCTACCACTACCTAGTCCCTTTTCACTGCCTGGTCTCCTACCACTACTTAGTCCCACTGTCTGGTCTCCTACCACTACCTAGTCCATTTTCACTGTCTGGTCTTCTACCACTACCTAGTCCATTTTCACTGCCTGGTCTCCTACCACTACTTAGTCCCACTGTCTGGTCTCCTACCACTACCTAGTCCCTTTTCACTGCCTGGTCTCCTACCACTACTTAGTCCCACTGTCTGGTCTCCTACCACAACCTAGTCCCACTGCCTGGTCTCCTACCACTACCTAGTCCATTTTCACTGCCTGGTCTCCTACCACTACTTAGTCCCACTGTCTGGTCTCCTACCACTACCTAGTCCTACTGCCTGGTCTCCTACCACTACTTAGTCCCACTGTCTGGTCTCCTACCACTACCTAGTCCCTTTTCACTGCTTGGTCTCCTACCACTACTTAGTCCCACTGTCTGGTCTCCTACCACTACCTAGTCACTTTTCACTGCCTGGTCTCCTACCACTACCTAGTCCATTTTCACTGCCTGGTCTCCTACCACTACCTAGTCCCTTTTCACTACCTGGTCTCCTACCACTACCTAGTCCCACTGCCTGGTATCCTACCACTACTTAGTCCCACTGTCTGGTCTCCTACCACTACCTAGTTCCTTTTCACTGCTTGGTCTCCTACCACTACTTAGTCCCACTGTCTGGTCTCCTACCACTACCTAGTCCTACTGCCTGGTCTCCTACCACTACTTAGTCCCACTGTCTGGTCTCCTACCACTACCTAGTCCCTTTTCACTGCTTGGTCTCCTACCACTACTTAGTCCCACTGTCTGGTCTCCTACCACTACCTAGTCCCTTTTCACTGCCTGGTCTCCTACCACTACCTAGTCCCTTTTCACTGCCTGGTCTCCTACCACTACTTAGTCCCACTGTCTGGTCTCCTACCACTACCTAGTCCCTTTTCACTGCTTGGTCTCCTACCACTACTTAGTCCCACTGTCTGGTCTCCTACCACAACCTAGTCCATTTTCACTGCCTGGTCTCCTACCACTACCTAGTCCATTTTCACTGCCTGGTCTCCTACCACTACTTAGTCCCACTGTCTGGTCTCCTACCACTACTTAGTCCATTTTCACTGTCTGGTCTTCTACCAATACCTAGTCCCTTTTCACTGCCTGGTCTCCTACCACTACCTAGTCCCACTGCCTGGTCTCCTACCACTACCTAGTCCCACTGCCTGGTCTCCTACCACTACCTAGTTCCTTTTCACTGCCTGGTCTCCTACCACTACCTAGTCCCACTGCCTGGTCTCCTACCACTACCTAGTCCCACTGCCTGGTCTCCTACCACTACCTAGTCCCTTTTCACTGCCTGGTCTCCTACCACTACTTAGTCCCACTGTCTGGTCTCCTACCACAACCTAGTCCATTTTCACTGCCTGGTCTCCTACCACTACCTAGTCCCTTTTCACTGCCTGGTCTCCTACCACTACTTAGTCGTCTGGTCTTCTACCACTACCTAGTCCCTTTTCACTGCCTGGTCTCCTACCACTACTTAGTCCCACTGTCTGGTCTCCTACCACTACCTAGTCCATTTTCACTGCCTGGTCTCCTACCACTACCTAGTCCCTTTTCACTGCCTGGTCTCCTACCACTACCTATCCCCTTTTCACTGCCTGGTCTCTTACCACTACCTGGTCTCCTACCACTACTTAGTCCCTTTTCACTGCCTGGTCTCCTACCACTACCTAGTCCCTTTTCACTGCCTGGTCTCCTACCACTACCTAGTCCTTTTTATTCTTGGTCTCCTACCACTACTTAGTCCCACTGTCTGGTCTCCTACCACTACCTAGTCCCTTTTCACTGCCTTGTCTCATACCACTACCTAGTCCCTTTTCACTACCTGGTCTCCTACCACTATCTTGTCCCTTTTCACTGCCTGGTCTCCTACCACTATCTAGTCTCTTATTACTGCCTGGTCTCCTACCACTACCTAGTCCCTTTTCACTGCCTAGTCTCCTACCACTACCTAGTCCCACTGACTGGTCTCCTACCATCACTTAGTCCCACTGCCTGGTCTCCTACCACTACCTAGTTCTTTTTCACTGCCTGGTCTCCTACCACTACCTAGTCACACTGCCTGCTCTCATACCACTACCTAATCCCACTGCCTGGTCTCCTACCACTACCTAGTCCCTTTTCACTGCCTGGTCTCTTACCACTACCTAGTTCCTTTTCACTGCCTGGTCTCCTACCACTACCTAGTCCCACTGCCTGGTCTCCTACCACTACCTAGTTCCTTTTCACTGCCTGGTCTCCTACCACTACCTAGTCCCACTGCCTGGTCTCCTACCACTACCTAGTCCCACTGCCTGGTCTCCTACCACTACCTAGTTCCTTTTCACTGCCTGGTCTCCTACCACTACCTAGTCCCACTGCCTGGTCTCCTACCACTACCTAGTCCCACTGCCTGGTCTCCTACCACTACCTAGTCCCTTTTCACTGCCTGGTCTCCTACCACTACCTAGTCCCACTGCCTGGTCTCCTACCACTACCTAGTCCCTTTTCACTGCCTGGTCTCCTACCACTACCTAGTCCCTTTTCACTGCCTGGTCTCCTACCACTACTTAGTCCCACTGTCTGGTCTCCTACCACTACCTAGTCCATTTTCACTGCCTGGTCTCCTACCACTACCTAGTCCCTTTTCACTGCCTGGTCTCCTACCACTACCTAGTCCCACTGCCTGGTCTCCTACCACTACCTAGTCCTTTTCACTGCC
>JABXNX010000652.1:0-14949 GCA_014843695.1 Archivesica marissinica | reverse complement strand
CAACACACATACACCCTGACACACAGCTTAACAACACACATACACCCAGACACACAGCTTAACAACACACATACACCCTGACACACAGCTTAACAACACACATACACCCTGACACACAGCTTAACAACACACATACACCCAGACACACAGCTTAACAACACACATACACACAGACACACAGCTTAACAACACACATACACCCTGATACACAGCTTAACAACACACATACACCCTGACACACAGCTTAACAACACACATACACCCTGATACACAGCTTAACAACAAACATACACCCTGACACACAGCTTAACAACACACATACACCCAGACACACAGCTTAACAACAGACATACACCCAGACACACAGCTTAACAACACACATACACCCAGACACACAGCTTAACAACACACATACACCCAGACACACAGCTTAACAACACACATACACCCTGATACACAGCTTAACAACACACATACACCCTGACACACAGCTTAACAACACACATACACCCTGATACACAGCTTAACAACACACATACACCCTGACACACAGCTTAACTACACACATACACCCAGACACACAGCTTAACAACAGACATACACCCAGACAAACAGCTTAACAACACACATACACCCAGACACACAGCTTAACAACACACATACACCCTGATTCACATACACCCAGACACACAGCTTAACAACACACATACACCCAGACACACAGCTTATCAACACACATACACCCAGACACACAGCTTAACAACACATATACACCCTGATACACAGCTTAACAACAGACATACACCCCGACACACAGCTTAACAACACACATACACCCTGACACACAGCTTAACAACACACATACACCAAGACACACAGCTTAACAACAGACATACACCCTGACACACAGCTTAACAACACACATACACCCAGACACACAGCTTAACAACACACATACACCCAGACACACAGCTTAACAACACACATACACCCTCATACACAGCTTAACAACACACATACACCCAGACACACAGCTTAACAACACACATACACCCAGACACACAGCTTAACAACACATATACACCCTGATTCACAGCTTAATAACAGACATACACCCTTACACACAGCTTAACAACACACATACACCCTGATACACAGCTTAACAACACACTTACACCCAGACACACAGCTTAACAACAGACATACACCCTGACACACAGCTTAACAACACACATACACCCTGACACACAGCTTAACAACACACATACACCCAGACACACAGCTTAACAACACACATACACCCAGACACACAGCTTAACAACACACATACACCCAGACACACAGCTTAACAACACACATACACCCTGATACACAGCTTAACAACACACATACACCCTGACACACAGCTTAACAACACACATACACCCTGATACACAGCTTAACAACACACATACACCCTGACACACAGCTTAACAACACACATACACCCTGACACACAGCTTAACAACACACATACACCCAGACACACAGCTTAACAACACACATACACCTGACACACAGCTTAACAACACACATACACCCTGACACACAGCTTAACAACACACATACACCCAGACACACAGCTTAACAACACACATACACCCTGACACACAGCTTAACAACACACATACACCCAGACACACAGCTTAACAACACACATACACCCAGACACACAGCTTAACAACACACATACACCCAGACACACAGCTTAACAACACACATACACCCAGACACACAGCTTAACAACACACATACACAGACACACAGCTTAACAACACCCGAACACATACACCCAGACACACACTTAACAACACACATACACCCTGACACACAGCTTAACAACACACATACACCCAGACACACAGCTTAACAACACACATACACCCTGATACACAGCTTAACAACACACATACACCCAGACACACAGCTTATCAACACACATACACCCAGACACACAGCTTAACAACACACATACACCCAGACACACAGCTTAACAACACACATACACCTGACACACAGCTTAACAACACACATACACCCAGACACACAGCTTACCAACACACATACACCCAGACACACAGCTTGTGGAGGTACAGACATGGGGCAAATCTAATTGTTCCCAAACTGGTAGAGGTATGTATGTATGTTCCTTTAATGTCAAACCCCTCGCGGGGACTTAGACATGTTTTCCTGGGCAGGCTTAGCCGACCTAAGCGATTAACCAGTACTAAGCAATGTGTGTGAGGTGCCTTGCTCAATGGCACTAAATACGTGGCCTGACCGAGTATCGAACAAGGGACCGTTCGATTCCAAATCCGACGCTCTACCACTGGACCACGGACGCCACACAGGTACAGACATGGGGCAAATCTAACTGTTCCCAACCTGGTGGAGGTACAGGGATAGGGCAAATCTAACTGTCCACCACCTGGTGGAGATAGAGATGGGGAAAATCTAACTGTTCCCAACCTGGTGGAGGTACAGAGATGGGGCAAATCTAACTGTCCACAAGCCTGTGGAGGTACAGAGATGGGGCAAATCTAACTGTTCCCAACCTGGTGGAGATACAGACATGGGGCAAAACTGTCCACAAACTGGTAGAATTACAGACATGGGGTACATCTAACTGTTCCCAACCTGCTGTAGGTATAGGGATAGGGCAAATCTAATGTCCACCACTGGTGGAGGTAGAGATGGGGCAATCTAACTGTCCACCATCTGGTGGGTAAAGATGGGCAAATGTAACTGCCACCACCTGTGGAGGTAGAGATGGGGCAAATCTAACTGATCCCAACCTGGTGGAGGTAGAGATGGGCAAAACTGTCCACAAACTGGTAGAATTACAGACAGGGTACATCTAAATGTTCCCAACCTGCTGTAGGTATAGGGATAGGGCAAATCTAACTGTCAACCACCTGGGGAGGAGAGATGGGGCAATCTAACTGCCACCACCTGTGGAGGTAGAGATGGGCAAATCTAACTGTCCACCACCTGGTGGAGGTAGAGATGGGGCAAATCTAACTGTCCACCATCTGGTGGAAGCAAAGATGGGGCAAATCTAACTGTCCACCACCTGGTGGAGATAGAGATGGGGCAAATCTAACTGTCCACCACCTGGTGGAGGTAGAGATGGGGCAAATCTAACTGTTCCCAGCCTGATGGAGGTACAGACATGGGGCAAATCTAACTGTCCACCACCTGATGGAGGTACAGACATGGGCAAATCTAACTGTCCACCATCTGGTGGAGGTAGAGATGGGGCAAATCTAACTGTTCCCAGCCTGGTGGAGGTACAGACATGGGGCAAATCTAACTGTCCACCACCTGATGGAGGTACAGACACGGGCAAATCTAACTGTCCACAACCTGACGGAGGTACAGACATGGGCAAATCTAACTGTCCACAACCTGATGGAGGTACAGACACGGGCAAATCTAACTGTCCACAACCTGACGGAGGTACAGACATGGGCAAATCTAACTGTCCACAACCTGATGGAGGTACAGACATGGGCAAATCTAACTGTCCACAACCTGATGGAGGTACATACATGGGCAAATCCAACTGTTCACAACCTGATGGAGGTACAGAGATGGGCAAATCTAACTGTTCACAACCTGGTGGAGGTACAGACATGGGCAAATCTAACTGTTCACAACCTGGTGGAGGTACAGACATGGGCAAATCCAACTGTTCACAACCTGATGGAGGTACAGAGATGGGCAAATCTAACTGTTCACAACCTGGTGGAGGTACAGACATGGGCAAATCCAAGAGTTGGGCAAATCTAACTGTTCACAACCTGGTGGAGGTACAGACATGGGCAAATCCAACTGTTCACAACCGATGGAGGTACAGAGATGGGCAAATCTAACTGTTCACAACCTGGTGGAGGTACAGACATGGGCAAATCTAACTGTTCACAACCTGATGGAGGTACATACATGGGAAAATCTAACTGTTCACAACCTGATGGAGGTACAGACATAGGGCAAATCTAACTGTTCACAACCTGATGGAGGTACATACATGGGCAAATCTAACTGTTCACAACCTGATGGAGGTACAGACATGGGCAAATCTAACTGTTCACAATCTGATGGAGGTACAGAGATGGGCAAATCTAACTGTTCACAACCTGGTGGAGGTACAGACATGGGCAAATCTAACTGTTCACAACCTGGTGGAGGTACAGACATGGGCAAATCCAACTGTTCACAACCTGATGGAGGTACATACATGGGCAAATCTAACTGTTCACAACCTGGTGGACGTACATACATGGGCAAATCCAACTGTTCACAACCTGATGGAGGTACAGAGATGGGCAAATCTAACTGTTCACAACCTGGTGGAGGTACAGACATGGGCAAATCTAACTGTTCACAACCTGATGGAGGTACAGACATGGGCAAATCTAACTGTTCACAACCTGATGGAGGTACAGACATAGGGCAAATCTAACTGTTCACAACCTGATGGAGGTACAGACATGGGCAAATCTAACTGTTCACAACCTGATGGAGGTACAGACATGGGCAAATCTAACTGTTCACAACCTGATGGAGGTACAGACATGGGCAAATCTAACTGTCCACAACCTGATGGAGGTACATACATGGGCAAATCCAACTGTTCACAACCTGATGGAGGTACAGAGATGGGCAAATCTAACTGTTCACAACCTGGTGGAGGTACAGACATGGGCAAATCCAACTGTTCACAACCTGATGGAGGTACAGAGATGGGCAAATCTAACTGTTCACAACCTGGTGGAGGTACAGACATGGGCAAATCTAACTGTTCACAACCTGATGGAGGTACATACATGGGCAAATCTAACTGTTCACAACCTGATGGAGGTACAGACATAGGGCAAATCTAACTGTTCACAACCTGATGGAGGTACAGACATGGGCAAATCTAACTGTTCACAACCTGATGGAGGTACAGACATGGGCAAATCTAACTGTTCACAACCTGATGGAGGTACAGACATGGGCAAATCCAACTGTTCACAACCTGGTGGAGGTACAGAGATGGGGTAAAACTAACTGTTCACAACATGATGGAGGCACAGAGATTTTTCAAAACCTGGTGGAGACACAGAGATGAGGCAAATATAAATGTTCTATTAATAGCCGCCTTCACTGACTATTCACTGTAAGGTAGTAATCAGATTTCTAATTTACCTTGATGCATTCAACCACATTGATTAACCACAGCAAGTGTGATAACTTGCACTGGATATATGTTTGAAATAATGCGTACTGAATTAAATAGAAAACAAGTAACAATATAAGAGGGGAAAGTGACTACTGTACCTTTACGTAGCATTACGGTAATCCACGATAAACCGTTAAAATCCAATGAACAAATAAAAACTCTAGCAACTTTGTAACATATCCGTTCAATAAAACCTTTACGATATCATATAAAACACTCCTTAAAAACTATAGGTGTACAACATCCATATAAACGGTAGAGTGATTTATCCAGTTGAGTGGCGTCTAGTTTACAAGCAGTTAGTTAATGTAATACAAGCTGATTGTCCACAATACTACTCTGGTGTAGTATATCTCCTCTGTACTACCTTCATATAGTATATCTCTTCTATCTTGTCCACTGTTTGTTTATTACATAATGTAAACAATCCATTGTATCCTCAATCTATTAGTCAATTTGATTGGTTTACGCTGTAAATGGTTTATATTTTATCAATTTGAATGTTAAATTATCTAGATTGACTTTGGTGAGCGTGACTAATGGTGCGTGACGAATGTTTTGTACGACAATGTTTCAACTTTAACAAGTATAGGTGACAAGTGCTGGCCGAGTTCCCAGGTTACAAGTGCTGTCCGAGTTCCCAGGTTACAAGTGCTGACCGAGTTCCCAGGTTACAAGTGATGGCCGAGTTCCCAGGTTACAAGTGATGGCCGAGTTCCCAGGTTACAAGTGCTGGTGGAGTTCCCAGGTTACAAGTGCTGGCCGAGTTCCCAGGTTACAAGTGATGGCCGAGTTCCCAGGTGACAAGTGCTGGTGGAGTTCCCAGGTTACAATGCTGGTGGAGTTCCCAAGTGACAAGTGCTGGCTGAGTTCCCAGGTGACAAGTGCTGGTGGAGTTCCCAGGTTACAAGTGCTGGTGGAGTTCCCAGGTTACATGTGCTGGTGGAGTTCCCAGGTTAAAAGTGCTGGCCGAGTTCCCAGGTAACAAGTGCTGGCCGAGTTCCCAGGTTACAAGTGCTGGTGGAGTTCCCAGGTAACAAGTGCTGGCCGAGTTCCCAGGTTACAAGTGCTGGTGGAGTTCCCAGGTTACATGTGCTGGCCGAGTTCCCAGATTACAAGTGCTGGCAGAGTTCCCAGGTTACAAGTGCTGGTGGAGTTCCCAGGTTACATGTGCTGGCCGAGTTACCAGGTTACAAGCGCTGGCCGAGTTACCAGGTTACAAGTGCTGGCCGAGTTTCCAGGTGACAAGTGCTGGCCGAATTCCCAGGTTACAAGTGCTGGTGGAGTTCCCAGGTTACACGTGCTGGTAACCTGAGATGGTAACAAGTACTGGTTAACCGCTGGAGCCTGCCCAGGAAAGGTATTGTTAGGTAAACTGCCCGCCGGCGATATAGCCCGAAATGGTGCTGATGCAGGCGTAAAACCCGAAATATAACATAACATACACGTGCTGGTGGAGTTCCCAGGTTAAAAGTGCTGGCCGAGTTCCCAGGTAACAAGTGCTGGCCGAGTTCCCAGGTTACAAGTGCTGGTGGAGTTCCCAGGTAACAAGTGCTGGCCGAGTTCCCAGGTTACAAGTGCTGGTGGAGTTCCCAGGTTACATGTGCTGGCCGAGTTCCCAGATTACAAGTGCTGGCAGAGTTCCCAGGTTACAAGTGCTGGTGGAGTTCCCAGGTTACATGTGCTGGCCGAGTTACCAGGTTACAAGCGCTGGCCGAGTTACCAGGTTACAAGTGCTGGCCGAGTTTCCAGGTGACAAGTGCTGGCCGAATTCCCAGGTTACAAGTGCTGGTGGAGTTCCCAGGTTACACGTGCTGGTAACCTGAGATGGTAACAAGTACTGGTTAACCGCTGGAGCCTGCTCAGGCGTAAAACCCGAAATATAACATAACATACACGTGCTGGTGGAGTTCCCAGGTTACAAGCGCTGGCCGAGTTTCCAGGTGACAAGTGCTGGCAGAGTTCCCAGGTGACAAGTGCTGGCCGAGTTCCCAGGTGACAAGTGCTGGTGGAGTTCCCAGGTTACAAGTGCTGGTGGAGTTCCCAGCTGACAAGTGCTGGTGGAGTTCCCAGGTTACAAGTTCTAGTGGAGTTCCCAGGTTACAAGTGCTGGCCGAGTTCCCAGGTTACAAGTGCTGGTGGAGTTCCCAGGTTACATGTGCTGGCCGAGTTCCCAGGTTACAAGTGATGGCCGAGTTCCCAGGTTACAAGTGCTGGTGGAGTTCCCAGGTTACAAGTGATGGCCGAGTTCTCAGGTTACAAGTGATGGCCGAGTTCCCAGGTTACAAGTGCTGGCCGAGTTTCCAGGTTACATGCGCTGGCCGAGTTACCAGGTTACAAGTGCTGGCCGAGTTTCCAGGTTACAAGCGCTGGCCGAGTTACCAGGTTACAAGTGCTGGCCGAGTTTCCAGGTTACATGTGCTGGCCGAGTTACCAGGTTACAAGTGATGGCCGAGTTCCCAGGTTACAAGTGCTGGTGGAGTTCCCAGGTTACAAGTGATGGCCGAGATCCCAGGTTACAAGTGCTGGCCGAGTTCCCAGGTTACAAGTGCTGGCCGAGTTTCCAGGTTACAAGCGCTGGCCGAGTTACCAGGTTACAAGTGCTGGCCGAGTTCCCAGGTGACAAGTGTTGGTGGAGTTCCCAGGTTACAAGTGCTGGTGGAGTTCCCAGGTGACAAGTGCTGGTGGAGTTCCCAGGTTACAAGTTCTAGTGGAGTTCCCAGGTTACAAGTGCTGGCCGAGTTCCCAGGTTACAAGTGCTGGTGGAGTTCCCAGGTTACATGTGCTGGCCGAGTTCCCAGGTTACAAGTGATGGCCGAGTTCCCAGGTTACAAGTGCTGGTGGAGTTCCCAGGTTACAAGTGATGGCCGAGTTCTCAGGCTACAAGTGCTGGCCGAGTTCCCAGGTTACAAGTGCTGACCGAGTTTCCAGGTTACAAGCTCTGGCCGAGTTACCAGGTTACAAGTGCTGGCCGAGTTTCCAGGTTACAAGCGCTGGCCGAGTTACCAGGTTACAAGTGCTGGCCGAGTTTCCAGGTTACATGTGCTGGCCGAGTTACCAGGTTACAAGTGATGGCCGAGTTCCCAGGTTACAAGTGCTGGTGGAGTTCCCAGGTTACAAGTGATGGCCGAGTTCCCAGGTTACAAGTGCTGGCCGAGTTTCCAAGTTACAAGCGCTGGCCGAGTTACCAGGTTACAAGTGCTGGCCGAGTTTCCAGGTTACAAGCGCTGGCCGAGTTACCAGGTTACAAGTGCTGGCCGAGTTCCCAGGTTACACGTGCTGGTGGAGTTCCCAGGTAACAAGTGCTGACCGAGTTCGCAGGTTACAAGTGCTGGCCGAGTTCCCAGATGACAAGTGCTGGCCGAGTTCCCAGGTTACAAGTGCTGGCCGAGTTCCCAGGTTACACGTGCCGGTGGAGTTCCCAGGTGACAAGTGCTGGCCGATTTACCAGGTTATAAGTGCTGGTGGAGTTCCCAGGTTAAAAGTGCTGGTGGATATCCCAGGTTACAAGTGCTGGTAAAGTTCCCAGGTTACAAGTGCTGGTGGAGTTCCCAGGTTACAAGTGCTGGTAAAGTTCCCAGGTTACAAGTGCTGTCCGAGTTCCCAGGTTACATGTGCTGGTGGACTTACCAGGTTACATGTGCTGGCCGAGTTCCCAGGTTACAAGTGATGGCCGAGTTCCCAGGTTACAAGTGCTGGTGGAGCTTCCAGGTTACATGTGCTGGCCGAGTTTCCAGGTGACAAGTGCTGGCCGAGTTCCCAGGTTACAAGTGCTGACCGAGTTCCCAGGTTACAAGTGCTGGCCGAGTTCCCAGGAGACAAGTGCTGGCCGAGTTCCCAGGTTACAAGTGCTGGTGGAGTTCCCAGGGTACACGTGCTGGTGGAGTTCCCAGGTTTCAAGCGCTGGCCGAGTTCCCAGGTTACAAGTGCTGTGGAGTTCCCAGGTTACAAGCGCTGGCCGAGTTCCCAGGTTACAAGTGCTTGTGGAGTTCCCAGGTTACAAGTGATGGCCGAGTTCCCAGGTTACAAGTGCTGGTAAACTTCCCAGGTGACAAGTGCCGGCCGAGTTCCCAGGTGACAAGTGCTGGCCGAGTTTCCAGGTGACAAGTGCTGGCCGAGTTCCCAGGTGACAAGTGCTGGCCGAGTTCCCAGGTGACAAGTGCTGGTGGATTTCCCAGTTTACAAGTGCTGGCCGAGTTCCCAGGTTACAAGTGCTGGCCGAGTTCCCAGGTTACACGTGCTGGTGGAGTTCCCAGGTTACAAGCGCTGGCCGAGTTCCCAGGTTACAAGTGCTGGTGGAGTTCCCAGGTTACAATTGCTGGCCGAGTTCCCAAGTTATAAGTGCTGGTAATGTTCCCAGGTGACAAGTGCTGGCCGAGTTTCCAGGATGCAAGTGGCCGAGTTCCCAGGTTACATGTGCTGGCCGAGTTCCCAGGTTACATGTGCTGGTGGAGTTCCCAGGTTACAAGTGCTGGCCGAATTCCCAGGTTACAAGTGATGGCCGAGTTCCCAGGTTACAAGTGCTGGTGGAGTTCCCAGGTTACAAGTGATGGTCGAGTTCCCAGGTTACAAGTGCTGGCCGAGTTCCCAGGTTACAAGTGCTGGCTGAGTTTCCAGGTTACAAGCGCTGGCCGAGTTACCAGGTTACAAGTGCTGGCCGAGTTGCCAGGTTACAAGCGCTGGCCGAGTTACCAGGTTACAAGTGCTGGCCGAGTTTCCAGGTTACAAGTGCTGGCCGAGTTACCAGGTTACAAGTGCTGGCCGAGTTTCCAGGTTACAAGCGCTGGCCGAGTTACCAGGTTACAAGTGCTGGCTGAATTTCCAGGAGACAAGTGCTGGCCGAGTTCCCAGGTGACAAGTGCTGGCCGAGTTCCTGGGTGACAAGTGCTGGCCGAGTTCGCAGGTTACAAGTGCTGGCCGAGTTTCCAGATGACAAGTGCTGGCCGAGTTCCCAGGTGACAAGTGCTGGCCGAGTTCCCAGGTGACAAGTGCTGGCCGAGTTCCCAGGTGACAAGTGCTGGCCGAGTTCCCAGGTTACATGTGCTGGTAAAGTTCCCAGGTTACAAGTGCTGGTAAAGTTCCCAGGTTACACGTGCTGGTAAAGTTCCCAGGTTACAAGTGCTGGTGGAGTTCCCAGGTTACAAGTGCTGGTAAAGTTCCCAGGTTACAAGTGATGGTGGAGTTCCCAGGTTACAAGTGCTGGTGGAGTTCCCAGGTTACAAGTGCTGGTAAAGTTCCCAGGTTACAAGTGCTGGCCGAGTTCCCAGATGACAAGTGCTGGTGGAGTTCCCAGGTGACAAGTGCTGGCCGAGTTCCCAGGTGAGAAGTGCTGGCCGAGTTCCCAGGTTACAAGTGCTGGCCGAGTTCCCAGGTTACATGTGCTGGTGGGGTTCCCAGGTTACATGTGCTGGTGGAGTTCCCAGGCGAGACGTGCTGGCCGAGTTCCCAGGTTACAAGCACTGGCCGAGTTCCCAGGTTACAAGTGCTTGTGGAGTTCCCAGGTTACAAGTGATGGCCGAGTTCCCAGGTTACAAGTGCTGGTAAAGTTCCCAGGTGACATGTGCCGGCCGAGTTCCCAGGTGACAAGTGCTGGCCGAGTTTACTAGTGACAAGTGCTGGCCGAGTTCCCAGGTTACAAGTGCTGACCGAGTTCCCAGGTGACAAGTGCTGGTGGATTTCCCAGTTTACAAGTGCTGGCCGAGTTCCCAGGTTACACGTGCTGGTGGAGTTCCCAGGTTACAAGCGCTGGCCGAGTTCCCAGGTTACAAGTGCTGGTGGAGTTCCCAGGTTACAATTGCTGGCCGAGTTCCCAAGTTATAAGTGCTGGTAATGTTCCCAGGTGACAAGTGCTGGCCGAGTTTCCAGGATGCAAGTGCTGGCCTAGTTCCCAGGTTACATGTGCTGGCCGAGTTCCCAGGTTACATGTGCTGGTGGAGTTCCCAGGTTACAAGTGCTGGCCGAATTCCCAGGTTACAAGTGATGGCCGAGTTCCCAGGTTACAAGTGCTGGTGGAGTTCCCAGGTTACAAGTGATGGCCGAGTTCCCAGGTTACAAGTGCTGGCCGAGTTACCAGGTTACAAGTGCTGGCTGAGTTTCCAGGTTACAAGTGCTGGCCGAGTTGCCAGGTTACAAGCGCTGGCCGAGTTACCAGGTTACAAGTGCTGGTGGAGTTCCCAGGGTACACGTGCTGGTGGAGTTCCCAGGTAATGTTCCCAGGTGACAAGTGCTGGCCGAGTTTCGAGGATGCAAGTGGCCGAGTTCCCAGGTTACATGTGCTGGCCGAGTTCCCAGGTTACATGTGCTGGTGGAGTTCCCAGGTTACAAGTGCTGGCCGAATTCCCAGGTTACAAGTGATGGCCGAGTTCCCAGGTTACAAGTGCTGGTGGAGTTCCCAGGTTACAAGTGATGGCCGAGTTCCCAGGTTACAAGTGCTGGCCGAGTTCCCAGGTTACAAGTGCTGGCTGAGTTTCCAGGTTACAAGCGCTGGCCGAGTTACCAGGTTACAAGTGCTGGCCGAGTTGCCAGGTTACAAGTGCTGGCCGAGTTACCAGGTTACAAGTGCTGGCCGAGTTCCCAGGTTACAAGTGCTGGCCGAGTTCCCAGGTTACAAGTGCTGGCCGAGTTCCCAGGTTACAAGTGCTGGCCGAGTTCCCAGGTTACAAGTGCTGGCTGAGTTTCCAGGTACAAGTGCTGGTGGAGTTCCCAGGTTACAAGTGATGGCCGAGTTCCCAGGTGACAAGTGCTGGCCGAGTTTCCAGGTGACAAGTGCTGGCCGAGTTCCCAGGTGACAAGTGCTGGCCGAGTTCCCAGGTTACAAGTGCTGGCCGAGTTCCCAGGTTACAAGTGCTGGTGGAGTTCCCAGGTTACAAGTGATGGCCGAGTTCCCAGGTGACAAGTGCTGGCCGAGTTTCCAGGTGACAAGTGCTGGCCGAGTTCCCAGGTGACAAGTGCTGGCCGAGTTCCCAGGTGACAAGTGCTGGTGGAGTTCCCAGGTTAAAAGTGCTGGTGGAGTTCCCAGGTGACAAGTGCTGGCCGAGTTCCCAGGTGACAAATGCTGGTGGAGTTCCCAGGTTACAAGTGCTGGTGGAGTTCCCAGGTTAAAAGTGCTGGTGGAGTTCCCAGGTTACACGTGCTAGTGGAGTTCCCAGGTTACAAGCGCTGGCCGAGTTCCCAGGTTACAAGTGCTGGCCGAGTTTCCAGGTGACAAGTGCTGGCCGAGTTCCCAGGTTACAAGTGCTTGTGGAGTTCCCAGGTTACAAGAGCTGGCCGAGTTTCCAGGTGACAAGTGCTGGCCGAGTTCCCAGGTGACAAGGGCTGGCCGTGTTCCCAGGTGACAAGTGCTGGTGGAGTTCCCAGGTTACAAGTGTTGGTGGAGTTCCCAGGTTACAAGTGCTGGTGGAGTTCCCAGGTTACAAGTGCTGGTGGAGTTCCCAGGTTACAAGTGCTGGTAGATTTCCCAGGTTACAAGTGCTGGTGGAGTTCCCAGGTTACAAGTGCTGGCCGAGTTCCCAGGTTACAAGTGCTGGTGGAGTTCCCAGGTTACAAGTGCTGGCCGAGTTCCCAGGTGACAAGTGCTGGCCGAGTTCCCAGATGACAAGTGCTGGCCGAGTTCCCAGGTGACAAGTGCTGGTGGAGTTCCCAGGTTACAAGTGCTGGCCGAGTTCCCAGGTTACAAGTGCTGGTGTAGTTCCCAGGTTACAAGTGCAGGCCGAGTTCCCAGGTGACAAGTGCTGGCCGAGTTCCCAGGTTACAAGTGCTGGCCAGTTCCCAGGTTACAAGTGCTGGAGTTCCCAGGTGACAAGTGCTGGCCGAGTTCCCAGGTTACATGTGCTGGTGGGGTTCCCAGGTTACATGTGCTGGTGGAGTTCCCAGGCGAAATGTGCTGGCCGAGTTCCCAGGTTACAAGTGCTGGCCGAGTTCCCAGGTTACAAGTGCTGGCCGAGTTCCCAGGTTACAAGTGCTGGTGGAGTTCCCAGGTTACAAGTGCTGGCCGAGTTCCCAGGTTACAAGTGCTGGTCGAGTTCCCAGGTGACAAGTGCTGGCCGAGTTCCCAGGTTACAAGTGCTGGCCGAGTTCCCAGGTTACAAGTGCTGGCCGAGTTCCCAGGTTACAAGTGCTGGCCGAGTTCCCAGGTTACAAGTGCTGGTCGAGTTCCCAGGTTACAAGTGCTGGTGGAGTTCCCAGGTGACAAGTGCTGGCCGAGTTCCCAGGTGACAAGTGCTGGTGGAGTTCCCAGGTTACAAGTGCTGGCGGAGTTCCCAGGTTACAAGTGCTGGTGGAGTTCCCAGGTTACAAGTGCTGGCCGAGTTCCCAGGTTACAAGTGCTGGCCGAGTTCCCAGGTTACAAGTGCTGGCCGAGTTCCCAGGTTACAAGTGCTGGTGGAGTTCCCAGGTTACAAGTGCTGGCCGAGTTCCCAGGTTACAAGTGCTGGCCGAGTTCCCAGGTTACAAGTGCTGGCCGAGTTCCCAGGTGACAAGTGCTGGCCGAGTTCCCAGGTTACAAGTGCTGGCCGAGTTCCCAGGTTACAAGTGCTGGTAGTTCCCAGGTGACAAGTGCTGGCCGAGTTTCCAGGTGCAAGTGCTGGCCGAGTTCCCAGGTTACAAGTGCTGGCCGAGTTCCCAGGTTACAAGTGCTGGTGGAGTTCCCAGGTTACAAGTGCTGGCCGAGTTCCCAGGTTACAAGTGCTGGCCGAGTTCCCAGGTTACAAGTGCTGGTGGAGTTCCCAGGTTACAAGTGATGGCCGAGTTCCCAGGTTACAAGTGCTGGCCGAGTTCCCAGGTTACAAGTGCTGGCTGAGTTTCCAGGTTACAAGCGCTGGCCGAGTTACCAGGTTACAAGTGCTGGCCGAGTTGCCAGGTTACAAGCGCTGGCCGAGTTACCAGGTTACAAGTGCTGGCCGAGTTTCCAGGTTACAAGTGCTGGCCGAGTTACCAGGTTACAAGTGCTGGCCGAGTTTCCAGGTTACAAGCGCTGGCCGAGTTACCAGGTTACAAGTGCTGGCCGAGTTTCCAGGAGACAAGTGCTGGCCGAGTTCCCAGGTTACAAGTGCTGGTGGAGTTCCCAGGGTACAAGTGCTGGTGGAGTTCCCAGGTTACAAGTGCTGGCCGAGTTCCCAGGTTACAAGTGCTGGTGGAGTTCCCAGGTTACAAGCGCTGGCCGAGTTCCCAGGTTACAAGTGCTTGTGGAGTTCCCAGGTTACAAGTGATGGCCGAGTTCCCAGGTTACAAGTGCTTGTGGAGTTCCCAGGTTACAAGTGATGGCCGAGTTCCCAGGTTACAAGTGCTGGTAAACATCCCAGGTGACAAGTGCCGACCGAGTTCCCAGGTGACAAGTGCTGGCCGAGTTTCCAGGTGACAAGTGCTGGCCGAGTTCCCAGGTGACAAGTGCTGGCCGAGTTCCCAGGTGACAAGTGCTGGTGGATTTCCCAGTTTACTAGTGCTGGCCGAGTTCCCAGGTTACAAGTGATGGCCGAGTTCCCAGGTTACACGTGCTGGTGGAGTTCCCAGGTTACAAGCGCTGGCCGAGTTCCCAGGTTACAAGTGCTGGTGGAGTTCCCAGGTTACAATTGCTGGCCGAGTTCCCAAGTTATAAGTGCTGGTAATGTTCCCAGGTGACAAGCGCTGGCCGAGTTCCCAGGTTACAAGTGCTGGCTGAGTTTCCAGGTTACAAGCGCTGGCCGAGT